>CAUYSK010108532.1:0-23574 GCA_963575035.1 Avahi laniger
CTTGGCGCGCGCGGGAAAGGAAGCACGGGACTTTCAAATACAGCGCGGGAATTTCCAGGGGAGGAGGAAGAAGGAGGAAGTGAAGGCTGGCATAAATGGCTGCCGTAAGCTGCCGCTTCACGGCCATGTTGGCTCCCAACATTGTTCTATCTGTTGTTGAAAGCAAGGTATTAAAGTCTCTGTATATTTCTCAATTATGTCGATTTTTACTTTATGTATTTTGAGGTTATTAGGTACGTATATGTTTACAATTGTATCTTCTTGATAAGTGAAATCTTTTATCAATATATATTGAACTTCCTTATCTTATTCCTTTTGATTTAAAATCTACTTTGTCTGATAATAACATAGGCATTATTAAAATACTCTATTTTCACGGTATAACTTTTTCCAACATTTTACTTTCAACCCTTTCCTATCTTTGTATTCAAAATGAGTCTCTTTAAATACAGCATATAGGTATTTTTAAAATCCATTCTGCCAATCTCTGCCTTTTAATTGGAGAGTTTATCCCCATTAGGATAGTGAAAAAAGAAAGAAAAAAATAACTTGGAGAGTTTAACCCATTTATATTTACAGTAATTACTGAGAAGAACTGACTTCTGCCACTTTGCTATTTGTTTTCTGTACGTCTGATATGCCTCTTGTTCCTCAACTCCATTACTGTTTTTTTAATGAATTTAGTTGACTTTTTGGTTCCCTTCTTCTTTCCTTTCCTTTTCTGTGTATTTTTTAGTTATTTTCTTAGTGGTTACCTTCGGGATTACAATTAACATCTTAAACTTACCACGACCTGGTCCAAATGACACCCACTTAGTGCTCACAGGTCTCCACTCCTCCCCCATTAAATCGTCATTGTCACAGATCATACCATCATCCATCGTGCTCCCATTAACGTGGATTTAGCGTTCTATGAATTTTACTTTTAAATTGTAAGGAAAAGAGATGAGTTACAAACCCAAAGTGCAACAACACTGGCTTTGCTAATCACGTGTTCGTTACCCCACCGGCGTTCTCTAGTCCGGGTCGCTGTGCAGGGTTCATCTCGGCGGCAGGGCAGGTCCACTAATAACAAACTCCGCAACTTTTGTGTGCCCGAGAATGTCTTAGTTTCTCCTTCATCCTTAAAGGGTGTTCCGCTTTTTCTCCCAGCACTGTGAATATGCCGTCCCGCCGCGCTCTGCACCGCACGGTTTCGGTGAGATCAGCCGGCAACCTTGCTGAGCAGCCTTGTCCGTGAGCAATCGCTTCTTTCTTGCGGCTTTTGAGCTTTTCTCTTTCGACGATGTGACTCCAGTGCATTTCAGCATGGCTCTCTTCGAGTTTATCCTGTCTGAAGTTCACTGAGTTTCGTGGATGTGTAGATTTATGTTTTTCATCAAATTTGGAAAGTTTTGACCATTATTTCTTCAAATACTCTCTCTGCTTTTCTCCTCCTCTGCACTCTCATTAAGCGAGCGTTGGTACACGGACGGTGTCCCGCAGCGACCACCGGCTCTGCTCGTTTTTCTTCGTCCTTTTTTCTTTCTGCTCCTCAGACGGAGTAATTTCAACCACCTCAGCTTCAAGTGATGACTGCCTGTTCCTGTCTACCCACTCTAGTAAATTTCTCATTGGTTGTTGCACTTTTCAGTTTCAAATTTTCTGGTTGGTTCTTTTCTATAACTTCCATTTCTTTACTGCATTACTCATTTGCTCATCCATCATCCTGATTTCCTTTAGCCCACTGAGCACATTCAAGAAAGATGATTTAATGTCTTTAACTAGTAATTTTAATGTCTGGGCTTCCTCGGAGGTAGTTTCTGTCAAATCCTTTTATTCCTGCGAATGCGCCGACTTCAGTTTCTTTGTACCCTTGTCATCTTTTGAGAGCCAGACACTGGGCATTCTAACGCGGTGACGCTGGATCAGGCTGGCCTCTCCTCGGGAACCGCCTGTGTTGTGTGTTGAAGGGTTCGGTCTCCTGTCCCCATGGCGACTTTTCCAAGCCACTTTTGCCCAGCTTGTATTTGTATCCCTTGTCGTGCGCAGTCACTGAAGGTCCTGTTCCATTGTCTCTGTTGTCAGCCTGTGACTTGACAGAGGTCTTAACAGTTGAGGTTGAGCGGTGTCTCCCTTCATCGACTGGTCCCCTGGCTCGGCGGTGTCTGAGCAGGTGCCAGAGTGCCGAAATAGTTGACTCTGATAATCTTCTTTCCAGCTTAATGGCTGATTCCATGGACAGACTGAACCCCGCGGCCTCCTACTCTGCCGTTTTCTGTTGTAAATCTTATCTTTAAAAGACACCCAGATGTCAGAGGTTATTGCTATGCACCTCCGACCTCTAGTCCCAGGAGTTCTGTGGGACCGTCTCAGTGCATCACCTGGTTCAAAGGCACTGAAATGAACATCTGCTTTGTGAAAGGCGGACTTGGGCGCTCCCTTCGGTGTGCCTGAGAAGTGTGGCTGGCACTTTTCACTTCTGCATAAAAAAACTGACAATCCTGCAAGATTCCTCATTTGAACATGGAATGTGAGAGTCTCTCTGTCATTTAAATTATGACAGGAAATGAAACAACAAAACCACAATGACCAGGCTGTAGTAGAAACAGGACTTTAATATAATATTCAAGTCTAGCATTTGCTATTTACAACAAATAAATATTGCCCCTCCCCAATCAGTAAACATTTTTTTCTTTTTATACAAATATTCGATCACCTCCCCACCCCGAACCCTCCTTCCCCAGCAACCCCCGTCCTGTGTGGTCTTGTCAAGCCCCGGATGCAGCGGTGAACGGCACTTGCAGTGGCGTGAGAGTCAGCATCGATGGGACTCAGCTGGGACTGTCCTCACTCACTGGGTGAAGAGTGTGGTCCGTGAAGAGGTTTCTCTCTCCTCTCCCGGGGAAGGCTGGGGTGAGTGGTGGGCGGGACTCCCTCACTCTCAGTTGGCCCTGATGATGGAATCTTTGGTGCAGCCTAGAAAGGCTAGAGTGGTGGGAGGAGGGGCCAGGACCCCTGCAAAGGTCACAGGCCAGTGCCCGTGGGCACGAGGAGAGAACTGCAGTGGTCAGACCTGGTGGGTGAGTGGGTGCTCTGGGGTGCCTATGGCACAGGTGGCAGTGACCTGCACCTGGGAAGGTGTCAGGGAAGTGCACAGAGGCAGCGCCCAGGGGCAGGTACCATGGTACCAGGGCACCATGCCCGTTGGCACCGCTCCTTGGCAAAAGTCAGCTAGTCCTCTGGTTCCAGAGAGCAGAAGGCACCTAAGGCAGCGAGTGGTCCGCGGGGGGCCAGGTCAGCCTGATACGCGGCAGGCATCAATCCCGGCAGCAGGAGAGTCTGGGATGAAAGTGGAGTCTGGGGTCCCCTGGGCTGGCAGGTGGGCAGAAGGTGCCCGGCGGGCCTGGGCCACCGTAGTCTGTAAATTCTTAGGTCCCGGCCAGCCAGACCCGGGAGATGTCCTCAGAAGATGCCCTTGGCAATCTTGAGTCCTTTCTGCTTCATGCGGGGGAGGGTGGAGCTGGCTCCGTGCTTGACCTTTGCCCCTGTGGTGAAGTTCCGCTTCTTCAGGACAAAGTCGTAGTTGGCGGCAGAGTTCATGGCATAGAACACGTTGGCGTTCTCAGGGATCTTCAGCTCTGGTGAGGGAGGGGCAGAGGATGGTTGCCTGTGTTCCTAGGGGTCCTACAGGACACCCCCGCCACCCGAGAGCCCCTGTGAGGACAGCCCTGAGATCCCCCAGTCCCGCTCCAGGAACACCAAGGACCCCCCTCAATGACTCCTGCCCGAGGACAGACTCTGCCCAGGCCCTGATGAGACCTAACGGTTCTTGCGTAAAAAGGGCTCTGACTCCCCAACTCCCAGCCTGGCCTGAAGCTGGCAGTGGGTCATCCTGTCCCGTCCACACCCTGTCCAGCTAGAACAGGCTTTCTAGGACCTTGACCATCTTCCCTCCATCCTGCCCTACTCGGGACAGGCCTCCTGCGCCGGGTTCCAGGGTGACCTGCACACCTCCTGGGGCCAGGCACCGGCAGGCTCTTGGTGCCTGTCTGCCGCGGGTCTCCTCTGGCCCAGAGCCTGCCGTGCGGGGCTGGATCCGTGTTCCTGCCGACGTCGTGTGGCCCTTACTCTTGTTCCTTAACCTGTCTGGGCCTCAGTCCTCTTTATCTGTGTGACGGGGGTTGCACCTACCTTGTCTGCCTAACCATGATGGTGCAAGACACTGCAGGAGGATTTAAAATACAACCTCTAGGGACATGCGAGTCACTGCTGACTGTCCGGGCTAACGGCTGGGGGTGGTGCTCAGTTCATTGGAAAGAAATCAGAGTGACGGTGACCGCATGGCTAACCTTTACAGTGCGTATCTATACCACATGCTTCTCTTTGTTACACGGACAGGCCTGACTCACTGGATATTTCATTTCCATTTTGGGGATGCGAAAAGGGGTACAGAGGACTTAAGGAACTCGCCCAAGGCCTCCGAGCCCAGGGCCCCTGGCTGAGCCCGCTCTTGCTCTTTGATATCATCCGTTCCCTGGCTCTAGAATACGGGGCTGGCTCCCCGGTGGTCTGTTTTGTTTCACTCTCAGACACTCACGGGTTTTAACACCTGATGTCCAGTCCGTGCAGTTGCGATTCTTTCTGAAGCACATAGTTTCCTGTCTTAGCCAGAAGATGTCCTTTTCCATGCGCCATCTGGCCACCTTGCCCCAACAATGCCTTTTTTCTTTGCTCCTTGCTAATGTTAGCTTTTTTGTTTTTGAGACAGGGCCTCGATCCATCACTCAGGCTGCAGTGCAGCGGTGCAATCGAAGCTCACAGCAGCCCCTAGCTCCTGGGCTCAAACGATCCTCCCGCCTCGGCCTCCCAAAGTGCTGGGATTACAGGTGTGAGCCCCCGTGCCTGGCCTAATGTCAGCTTTGAACTGCGTGTTCATGCCTGGGGAAGGGCACACACAGGGTGGTCCAGCAGCTGCTGGGGGCAGTGAGGAGCCACCAGGGGAGCCCGGGGCTGCCCTGTGCACAGTGCCCACCTGCCCCTGTGGGCGGGTTTTCTGGGGCCAGGCCTGGGGCCGGGGAGTGGTGCTCACCCAGCCTGTCTGGTTCTCCAACTTACTCCGATCGTCTGAAATGATCTGCACCAGCTCGTAGTCCTCTGGCTCATCCTCATCCAGGTTGTGTTTGTCCATGGCCTTGCGGATCACGGCCGGAGCCTTATCTTGGCTGGTCACCTGGATTGGGCACGGGACAGGCCATCAGGGCCCCTGGAGTGGCTCCCCCAAGTGCAGTGGCCAAGACCCTATGGAGTCCCCTCAGCACTGAGCACAGGGGCTCACAGCCTCTGGCCAGGTGCTGGGTCCGGGGGGCCTTGCCACCTTCCCATCCTCCCTGAGGGAGGCTTCCACGTAAGGAGGAGGGGTCTTTCCCCAGGGGCTCCTGCAAGAGCCTGCTACCCCCTCCCATGCTACCCTGGGAAGCCGCTTGTCCCAGGGGCAGGGTAACAGCCCCAGTGAGCCTGGCGGACAAACAGGGAACGGCCCACGCCCTGGGGGTAAGAGAGGTGGTGGTCGGGTGCCCACCGGTGGTCAGCACAGGCTGATCCCTGGCTGCCTCGGCCCTGAGGGCCAGAGAACACATGAGACTTAGACCCAGGGTCATATAGGCGGCTGCTTAATGACAGCCTTGCTAGCTCCTGGCAGTGGGAGGCTCAGAACAGGTCGGGTGTGTGATGGGACACTTGACCCAGCGTGTGGGGGGACTTGTCTGCAGCAGGAGCCCTGGAGGACAGGGAGAGCCCCCAACACCCACACATATCCTGTATTTCCCACTGGCTCCATCTCCAGTCCTGTCCAGCCTGCTGCAGCCACCACTCTCCTGGCTGGGACTGCCCCAGAAGGCTCCTAGGCAGCCTCTCTGCATCTCTGGCACCAGCCCACTCCCCAAAGACAAGCCAGCAGTCACTCGCTGCCTGCCTCTGCTCCACCCTGCAGCGGCTCCCGTCTCCCTCCACGAGAAGGTCAAGGTCAACGTGGTGCTCACGGGGCCCACACGGCCCAGAACCCAGACATGTCCCTGACATCACGCCATTGCTCCTCCGCTGCCTGGTGCGCTGCCCGGCTGCTCCCTCCGACCCCGCGGGCCAGCCCTTGGCGCCCACCGCTATCTCCTTCATCTCTGCATCTGGCTGACATCTGTCCTTCCCACCCCTAGAAGGTGACCCCCAGAGGCGGCACACGGCGCTCCACAGTGCTCTACGCGGCCGGCTCACCAGGATGCTCTTGTACATGTTGCCGTTGTCCACGTCCAGGCTGACGCGGATGATGCAGCAGTCGCCCACCTGCTGGTTGTAGAGTGGCAGTGAGGAGCCGTGGCTGCAGACCCCTGAGACGGAGCGCTTGTGGGTGCGTGTGGTGGCCACAGGCGTGGTGGAGGCCGAAGAGGACGAGGTGCTGCTGGAGGCAGAGCTGATGCCCGAGGTCTCCGGAGATGACTGGGACGCGGACTCCCAGAACTGCGGGGTTCGGCAAGTCAGCAGCGGCCCGGCCCCCGCACGGCACCTGACACAGGCAGCCAGCTGGGGGTTCCCAGCAGCTGTCTTCAGGAGCTGGGGCTGCTCAGCCCCTGTGTGGGTGCACAGTGGGGAGCCGGCATGGGGGTGGAGGGGCGGGGAAGGGTGTTGGGGGGACGGGTGGCGGTCACCTTCTTCTCCTGGCCATCGGGGGACTCCGGGACGAAGCTCATGTTGATCTCCTCCACGTCGGAGCTGGAGGAGCCAGCGGAGTGCACGCTGAGCGCGTCCGCGAAGTCCCCGCTGCTGAGGTAGGGGCCGCACCTGAGCTGGTCACAGGACTTGGAGTGGGAGCTGCCGCCGGTGCTGAGCTCTGTGCTGGGGGCCTGGCGGCTGGATGGAGGGCCTGCTTACTTGGGGGCCTCTGCAAGGACACCCCACTGCACACTCTGCACCCAAGGCACTGTGATAAGTGCTTGGTCAGTCACCAGTACCCTACGCACCCCGGCTGTGTGACAGACCATTTAGCATCGCCCCAGTTCACAGAGGAAGAAGCCAAGGCCCAGAGAGGTGAGGGCACTCGCCCCCATCACCGGGCTGGGCAGCAGCGGGTGGGATCCCAGCGCCAGCCCGACCCCAAGCCCACCATCAGCCCCGCAGCAACTGCCCGTCCGGGCGCTTACTCGCTCCACCGCTTGACGATGGCCGCATTTTTCTTGGTCTTGAGGGTGTTGCTGGCCGACTCGGAAGGGGGCTCCAGCTCACACGACAGGTTGTAGCTGCAGGCAGAGGGCGGCTGTGTCTACAGGGGCCTCGCTCAGTCTCCTCCCAGCACCTGCCCCGAAGCTGGCGGCCGGGTGCCCTGGCCGACCTCGGGCACAGGGACCAACGCTGTCCAGAGCCCATGGCCGCAGGGAGCACCGCCCGCGGTTCCTGCCCCGGCCTCACCTCTCAGTCTCGCTGAGCCGCTCCATGGCCCGGAACCAGGCCCGGAAGTGCTCCTCGGGCGCGATGCTGTAGTTGTTGCAGGCCGACTGCAGCAGCTTGATCTGCGCGATCACTTCGAACTCCTGGGGCCGGAGGGGAGGACAGGATGGTGACTGGGCCTGGGCAGGGGCCAGTCTCAGGGCCTTTGCTCTCGGGGTCCTCTCCCCTCACTGCTGCCATCGGGGCCTCCCTGTTCTTATAGCTGGGTTCAAACAGCCACTCTCCAGGAAAGAGTCCTGGACTGCAATCTCCTATGGGGGGACTCCCCTTCTCTCCTATCCGAACGGCCCCAAAACCTAAGAGGGAGGCGCATGGAGCCGGTGTCCCGCCCAGGTAGGTCTGACTCCCACCCGTCCCCCAGGAGGCCTGCAGCTGCTCACCTTCCTCCTCTTCTCGAAGTTGATCAATCTCCCCTGGAAGGTAGACAACGTCCATCAGAAAGTGCCCCCAAGACTGGTACCACCTCCCCGCTCACGCTGCACTATCAGGAGCGTCCGCCAGAGGGCAGGGTGCACATGGTCCTGGACTGGGGCGGGTTCTGGGCACGGGGCGGAGCCTGGGCCAGAGGCTCAGGGGGCTTCCTGCCAATCCCTCTCTGAAGACAGTGGAGGGACTGCTTGCCCTCGCCGCTGAACCACCTTCCCGCCCGTGTCCAGCTTGGCCAAACCCTCCTGCAGCTCCGTGCTCAGGCAGCTTTGGGGCGTCACCACCCAGGCCCCGGCTCTCCCCACGGGCTCCCAGGCTCACTCACATACAGATAGTCCTTCATGGCAGTATCCAGCATCACCAGGTCAGTGAGGAATGTGCCCAGGTAGGGGACGGTACCCTGGATGGCTCCCTGCAGTGTTGGGTTGGGGGTGGCAAGTAAGTTTCAAGGACCCTCCCTGAGGCTTCTTGGCCCCAGACCACAGCCCCCACCCCTCACTTGGAGCAGCCTGGGGACCTTCACCCACCTCCCTGAGGCCCCGTCCTGGCCTCCATGGACCCCAGACTCCCTCCAGCCGTCTCCCAGCCTGGCTCTGGGAGGAAAGTCATGTGGCCTCGCCCCAGCCCCACCCTGAGCCTGCTCCAGTCCCCTGCTCTGATGGCTGCAGCTGGTCCCCCCAGGACACCAGATGGTCAGGGAAGTCCTGCCAGGGTCCAGGAAGCCTCATGGGGTGTACCAGGCATGATGGCAGGGAAGACAGGCCTGGGGGCCTCCCCCGCTGACTCCCAGGCCAGGCCTCCCCTCGGGCACACTCACTGTCTCCTTCGGCCGCTTCTGGGCTCTCTTGGGGTTCATCTCCAGGGTGGCAAACTTGGAGGTCCCCTCCTGCCGGGGTGAGGACGAGGTCAGCAAGACCCTCCTCCCTTCAGTCCTCACCCCTGCGCACCCCTGACCTCAGGCCTGTCAGTGCCCGCCTCTCGAGGCCTCTGTGCACCCCATGGGCAAACAGATGCCCTGTGCCCTGCGTCCAGACGAGAAGGGCCTGGAATTTTCCACAGAAACTTTTGGTGAGATGCTCATGCTTCCCCTTTGCCCCCATCCCCGCTGCCCCCACCTTGATGAGCAGCTCTCTGCTCAGTGAGTAGTTGTTGTCATCTGAGAAAATCTCTGACAGCTTCTGGAAGATCCGGAAGCTGTCCCTGTAGGAAGGGCAAAGGAAGGAGAGAGTTGGGAATGGTGGCGAGGCGCGCGAGCGCAAACCTATTTTATTTTGGAACACACAGATCCCAAAATGCCCAGATGAGTGGTTTCCAACAGGCTCCATGGGCGAGGGAGGGGCCTTCACGTTGGCACGATGGGACCCCCATTCCCACCTCTGCCGAGGGGCTGCTCCCACCAGTTCCCCAGCGGGCACAGGGCTCTGTGGCTATAACGTCAGTACCAGAAAGTCTCTGACGTGGCTCAACCCGGGTCTGAGACGAGGAAGCTGCACCCCGAGGCAGAGCTGCTGACTCAGGTGATGGGGGGTCCCTGCCCTCGGGGCTCGTGGCCTCCCAAAGGCCACAGGTGCCCAGCAGTGAGAGCTGTGCCCACCTGGAAACCTCCTCCCACGTCTTCTTCAGGCGGTGGATGGCGTTGCTCTGCAGGGCGGAGAGGACGGCGTGGAGGGACGAGAAGTTCTTGAGGACGCGGCACTCCTGGGCAGGCGAGAGAGCCAGCTTCGGTCCCCTCAGCCGGGCCCCTCCAGGCGGGCGCCCTGGGAGCCCCCGGGGGCAGGCTCGGTGTGCAGGGGGCAACACCGAGGGGAGGATTTTATCCCAGCCCGAGGGAAGTGCGTGAGGAAGTGAGCGTCCCAGCAGTGGGAGGAGAGCGGAGCCCAGCGCGGCCAGGACAGGAGGGGTGGGGCCTGCGTGGGGCGTGGGCCAGAGACATCCTGAGGGCAGACGGGGGTCCCCGGGCCCCTCCTGCAGCGTACCCTGGCCACCTCGATCCAGTGCTCCACCACCCTGGCCCTGTCCGGGGCCTTCATGGTCCGGTCCCCGAGGCAGGTGGTGATGACGCAGTTGGCCACACTGTTGAACTGAGTGACAGTGGCACGGATGGTGGGTGCCAGGTGCTCCTTGCCCTTTTTGTCCCGCTGGGACCAGATGGAGCCCAGGCAGTGGTAGGGCACCACCTTCTTGAACAGCTCCTGGGGAGGAGGGGAGGTGTCACCAGCCCTGCTGCAGAGGGCGAGGCAGGTACTTGGGAATCTGAGGGTGTGGCTTGAGCCCCGTGGGGTTAAGAAGCTTGCCCACGTCACTTGGTTTGTAATGGTGGGGCTGGGATTTGAACCAGAATGCTGGTTCCGGACCAGGGAATGGCAGGTGCGGGCAGCAGATGCCCAGAGGAAGGCCCGCCCTGCCCTGCCAAGCCGAGCTGCTCACCGCGTCCATCAGTGTAAACTGCTCGGCCACCAGGTCGGGAGGGAACACCAGGAGGTGAGGCTTCTCCTCACTCAGCCCGTTCTCTGCAACCACAGGTGAAGGCCAGGAAGGCTCTGGGGACGGAGCTGGCGTTGGAACTGGCTCTAGCTCGAGGGTCTGTGACAGAGCTGGCTCCAGCTCCGGAGCTGGCATGAGAGGTGACAGCAGAACTGGCTCTAGCTCGAGTGGTGGCGCTAGAGCTTCCTCCAGCTCAGAAGCTGGCGCTGCCTCCCGCTCTGGAGCTGGTGGGGGCGCTGCTTCCCGCTCTGGCTCTGGGGCTGGCGCTGGCACGGGACTCGGTGCTAGAGCTGGCACTGGAGCTGGCTCTAGCTCCAGAGTTGGTTTTAGAGCTGGCACTGGAGCTGGTGAAAGAGCTGCAGGAGAGGAGTTCACTGGCTTGACAGCCTTTCCGTGTGCCTTTCCAGACACACAGAACACCCCCACCTTCCGGAGAAGCCACCACCCCTGAGCCCGCACCAGGACGCCCTCCCAGCTGTGGCCTGGGGCCCGGGTGCTCTGGGCTCCTCTGTGCTCCTGCCCAGCTCGCCGTGTGGCCAGCACCGACCCCCGTCCTCACCCTCAGGCTCTGCCTCGAGGGGTTCCGAGCGCTCCAGCTGGGCCAGGAGCAGGTGGGCACGGCGCTCCAGATCCGAGCCAGGCATGTTGAGCTGCACGTAGGCCACCAGCTGCTTGAGGCAGGGGAAGTCTGGGGGCTGGCAGAAATCTTCCGAGTACTGGTCCAGCCAGGTGCCCAGGATGGAGGAAATGGCACTGGGGGCAGGTGGCCGCAGCAGAGTCAGAGGCCTGGCCTCCCGTTCCCTGGCCCGCCCATGGCTCCATCTGGAGGCCAGCCCACCCAGCCCAAGCCCCCTTGGCTGTCCAGGCAGGGGCTGCAAAGAGCACTGGTGGAGGGAGCCCTTGCTCAGTGGTGTGACCACCTGTCCCCTTCTTCCCAGAAGGCGACACACTCCTCTTCCTGTCTCCTGGGGCCCTCCCTACTGGAACGTAAACTCCAGGAGGGACCCATCCTCCTGCCCAGCATTCGCGGGTCCCTGGAGGCACCTCAACCTGCAGCCCGTGTGCCGACGTGCTGCCTTCTCTGCGAGCTGCGTGTGGGGGCCGTCTTCGATACCGTTAATACTTTTCCAAAGGGTGGCGAGCGGCCTGCCCTGAGCACTCACCGAGTCCCCGTGAGCAGCTGAGCCCACCGAGAAGCGGAGAGGCATGTGAGGGGCTGCTCACCCCTCCTGTCCTAGGCCCCCTGGCTTAGGGAACTTGGGCAGGCCCAGCTAGGACGGCACCACCGTGGGAGAGAGTCTCAGCCTCCCCTCTGCTCCCCAGGGCGGCTGGGACCCCGTCCTCAGCTCTCTGCTTTCTTTCTTCCTGAAGGCAAAACCCCAGACCTCAGCCCTTTAGCGGGAACCACAAGCCTTGTGAGAGTCAGGGCTCTGTCCAGCCCAGCCCCAGATGCCCCCACCATGGAGACAAGAGCCCCACTGCTGGCCCGACGCCCACTCACTTTTTAAGTTGGTCCTGGGGTCCGCCGTCCTCGTGGGAGTAAGGGAGGATGCAGCCGTATCTAGAGGAGGCCGTGAGGGCGTCACATCTACCGTACCTGCTTACGACGTCTAGTGTTACTGTCTGGCTCTCCAGCTGGAGTGGAAGCCCAGGAGGGCAGCAATTCTTTTTTTCATCAAATTGTGCCAAGGGCCTAGAAAAGTGCCCGCACGCAGTAGGCACTTCACATATATTTACTGAATGAATGAGCCCTGCCCAACCCTTGCCCAGGTATGATGGCTCTGGAGCCCCACAGGCAGCCCCCTGATGGAATTGGTGACCGCCTTTACAAACGGGCACGCAGCTTTGCGAAGGCCACAAACCATGAGCGAGACCAGGGGCAGAGAGCTTCCTCACGGGGAGCGGAAAACCGGAACGTGAGCCACCCAGCCCCAGGCAGCCCTCCCCGCGGCCAGGTGTGGGCAAAGCACTTTCTGCGGCTCACCCCACCCAGTCCTTACAACAGCTCTGGGAAGTGGGTCCTCCGGGCACCCAGGTCTCCCATGGAGAACTGAGGCTGAGAGAGGTGACACGGTATTCCCAAGACCCACTGCCGGGCGGCAGAGTTGCTGCTGTGCCGTGCAGGGACGGGCGCTCACCTTTTGAACAGCAGGTCCAGCACTTGCTGGGTGGTGGTGAAGGCTCTGTAGGTGCACAGGAAGATGGTGACGTAGGAGAGGTCGCTGCCCTGGAAGGCGGGCACCAGGTGCTCCACCAGCTTCTCCAGTGTGCCTGCCTTCACGGTCCGCACCTTGCAGGTCTCGTAAAGATTCAGGGCCGACTCATTCTCGTACTGGGTGAGACAGAGGGGGACGCAGAGTTGGTGGCAGCACCACGTATCTCCAGGAAGGCTGGATGCTGGAACTCAGACAGAACGCCCAGCGCCTGACCAGGGTGTGGGAAGTGGCGGGGCGTGAGTGCCTCTGGTGGAAATCTTTAAAAGGACAGTTAGAGGTGCGGGAATGACTCAATTACTAGCACCTTTAGGGCCGTCTGTTGGCTGAGTAATGACAGTGCTGTCCTGTAGCCAGAGCGTTATGTGAGTGAGTCCTAACAAAACATTTCCACGCTAGAAATGAGGAAACAGAGGCTTATCCTGGGGTGGGAGGCACAGGACGTTCCCCGCAGCACTGCTGAAACGGCCTCAGAAAGGATCATGTCCTGGCCCCTCGGCAGTGGGGACGGAGCTACAGAGGTAACTGGCCTCCCTCTGGAATGTCACGCAGCTGAGTCAGGCCCCAGTTCCCAACCCGGAGGGCCGGGGGCTGTGCTCTGTGGGAGGGCAAGTTGCAGAGAGGGGCGTGTGACAGCCTGCGTCCCGCTCCTTCCGGGTGAAGACGGCCCTACTATGCGAGATGGTGTGTGAGGCTGGGAGGAGGTGTGGGGGAGGTCAGGCTGATGGCTGCACGTACACCTGGGGACTGGAGTTACAACAAGGAAACCTGCAGTACTACATGGAAACATTCGCGGCCTGCCGTGAAGTGAGAACTGCACGGAGGTGTCTTTTCTGATATTCGTGGTCATACGGCAACGGTGCCTTTGCAGCTGGCAGGCCTGGGCTGGACCCTGAAGACCAGGGACGTGAGGGCCCAGATTCCTTTGGGAAAAGCACTGTGGGGCCCTCAAGTGGGAAAGCCCTGGGAAGGAGCCCACGGAGCCCCCAGGGCAGTACCTGGGTCCTGGGCCCAAATGGGGACCCAAGCCACACTCACCCCGAGCCAGCGCTGGCCCTTGCTGGCACCGTGGTGGAGCTGCACCCTGCGCAGGGAGATGGAGTAGACGACCCCGTTGATCAGCTCCTCGCCGATCTCCTGTGTGGAGCTCTGCAAAGACAGGGCCCAGCAGCCGGGCGGTTCGTCAGGGGCCGCTACAGAGGGACACCCTGGGCAACCTTCCGCATAGGCCTCTGGTCTGGGGTGAAGCAGATGATAGCGCAAGGGCTTGGGCTTAACCTCAGGGCAGAAGGCTGCTGCCCCAACACTGCCCTCCCCAGCCATGGTGTGAACGCGATGGGCCCACCCAGCTTCCAGGCCCCCAACAACCTGCTCCTGCCCAGGACTGGACCACTCCTCAAGCCGGCCCCTCCAAGATGGGTATCGTTATTCAGCCCCTTCTCAGATGGGTAAATGGAGGCTGAGAAGGGCAACTAGCCCAAGGTCGTGCACCTCAGGTAAACGATGCAGCTGGGACCCTGAGGTGCGGGCAAAGCCAACTGCCTCTGGGCAGCTACAGCCCCGAGAAGGCATCTCCCCAGGGCCACCCTCACACTCATCCTCCTCCGCCCAGCCCGGGGCCTCTGCTGAGCCAGCAGCAGTGGGCAGCTCCTCCCGGCCCAGCCCTGGAGTCAGCGTCACGGGCCTGGGGCATCCCTGACGGCCACATCCGAGGCCACTTCCTTCCCTTTCTGCTCATTCACGCCTTGTGCCTGCTTGGGCAACAGAGGAGTTCCCAGTTCCCCGTCCATCGTCATGTGAGGGGTGCGTGTGAATGGTGACAGTGTTGGAATCCGGGCAGACACTGGGTTCCACAGAACCCCAAGCCCACGGGGAAGGGGTCATGTGGCTGCTGTCCACATTCCCAGGCAGAAAGGAAAGGTCCTTGTTTTAGGAGACAAAGACACCCCGGTCAGGCGGGCTGGCCAGGGGGCCGCATCATCGGAGTCAGCTAAAGTCGAGCCACTTAGCCACAGCCGCCCTGGGCTCACACCTCCCTCTCCCGCCTGTGCCGTCCAGGGAAGGGGTGAGTTTGCAGTGGGGAGGGGAGCTGGGGTAAACATACAACCTCTGAGGCTTTAGGGAGGAGCTGGGAGGTACAGGGTCCCACTGCAGATGCAGTCAGCGCCCCAACCCGGGTGTGCCCGGAGCTCAGAGAAAATGCTGACTCAGCACGGGCCTCGCTGCCAGACTCTGCCCTACAGCCCGGGCAGGGCCAGGTGCCCAGCACGCTGCGGGCCATGCCCACCCTCAGAATCCACTTCCTCTGACCTGAGGTCGCCCTCCCACGCTGGGCTTCCTACCAACTGGAAGGCTGCAGACATCACCCTAGGCTCCTGGCCCTCCGCCTCCTCTGGAGGGAGAGCTGGCCCTGTTCCTTGGAAGTTAGCAGGGAACGCACAGGCACGCCCACACCCCCTAAGCAGCCCACGCCTGGGGCGGTCCGGCCCTTCCGCAGACAGGAAAACTGAGACAGATGCTCACTCTCCTTTTCCTGCCTGGCATGTCTCCCCTGCCTAGAAAGTCACCCCTGGGAAGGGACAAGCTTCAGAGGCTACAGCACCCAGGGCCCCTGACCACCCTGGTCTCCTCAGAGGTCCGAGACTGCCTCCTGTAATGGCCAGCAGCTCCGCTGGGAGGGTCTCTCCCTCTCCTGGGGATTTTAGCCACATCTGGACCAGCTGGGAGCAGACAGCTTCCTGAGTGCCCACGTCATTGGCAGCACAGGTCTCACACAGGATCTTCCTGCCACAGGACATTAACCCTGGGGGCCCAGCACAGCACCTGCTCCCACTTGGGTTCCATCAGTGCCGGCTGGATGGAAGTATGTCCCCAGCCAGGCCCATCCACAGGAGGGGCTGGGGCCAGGTGGCCTCGGCCACCCCGTCAGCTCCTCAGTGAGCCGTGGGCCTCGCGGGCGGCCCAGCAGCTGGCCTAGTCCTGCAGTGTCATGTGATCCCTGTGCCCTGCCCCCACTCGGGGGCCCTCTTCTGCCAGCCAGGTGGAGGGGAGGGGTACAGGCAGGACGCTGAGAGCCACGCATGCCTGGGATTGGGGAGCAGCCATCCTGTCGCACAGATGGGGGGATGCGCCAGCCCGCGGGAGCTGGCCCTGCCTGGCTCTTTCCCGGCACAGCAGGAGCAGGCATGACATAGACCGTGAGAGCACTGCTGAGCACAGACACCGGTTCAACCGCCTGCCCGGGGACAACAGAGGCGCTGGCTCCACTGCCCTGGGGCTCGGGCAGAAAGCCGCAGGCCTCTCTTCCAGGAGCAGAGAAGGAAAGCAACCGACAGGCCTGGCATATGCCCCTGGGATCCACTGGGCAGGAAGAGCAGCGCCCTGGCCCCCTGGCCACCCTCTGTTAGCAGAGCAGACAGCCCATGTGGGCAGTGCCAGGCCCCCAGGGCCCTGCAGGCAGACTGGGAGCTCGGGCGGTGGGTGGAGCAGAGGGCCCAGCAAACAGCTGATGCAGAGAAAATGCCTCCCCTGAGGGCAGGCGTCCAGACAGCTCTGAGCAGGCTGTTAGGAGGAAAAGAATGTCTCATGCATGGCTGTGTCCTCAGGGGACACTCCCGTCCCACCCCCAGCCTGTCCCTGGGCCCCTGGGACCCAGTTGGCAGCTGTGCCTCCAAACACTGCCCGGCTTTCCACCTCTGGGGTCAGTGTGGTAAGGGGGATCCGGTGTCCCCGGGGCCCTGGCGAGTGGCCTCCACACCCCACTGTCCTTGGGCACAGCCTGGAGCCCTGAGGATGAGGCAGGGAAACCGGGCTTGGGTGGCGTCCAGTTAGTGTGTCACTTGATCAGCCTTCTCAGGGTGACAGGCGAGCAGGATGTCGTGTCCCTGGCTGGCAGAGGGCAGCTGTAGGCTCCGCCCGGATGCCCTTCAGGTAGAATGGGGGTCTCAGGTACCCTTGAGGGCTGGCACTAGCCCTGCCATCTCCCCAGAGGGCAGCCCATACCTGTACACGCCCCGAGGTACCTTCTCCCCTCCTCATCATCCCTTCAGTCTAGCTCCCAGCTCACACTCACGTTTCCTTGGAAATGACAACTAGGGGCCCCCGGGCCCCCGTGACTCTAGCCGCAGGCAGCCCGACTCCTCCTGCGGAGCCCTGGCCGAGGGCTGAGGCGGAGGGAGGAGAGGGCTCCAGCCCGTTCCGTGGCATGCTCCGTGTCCGTGTCTGGCCCTCCCGGGCCTACGTGCAGAAAGATTCAACACATTCAGGCAGGGTGGGGTGGCTCTCATAGTAGTGTCGCCATGAGCATGAAATTATCCTCAAGGACGTCACTGCACCCCTCTGAGCTGCTGCCCAGGTCCACTGAGTCACCACAGGTCGCCCCAGGGCCCTCACCAGCCACCTGCTGGCACCCCGAGGCTCTGGGAACACAAGGCCCCCCCAGGGCCCGCCAGACAACAGTGTGCCAACTCTCGTGAAGGGGTCAGACCCCGAGCTCTGCCGAGCCCCTCGGCCTCAGTGAGCTGGTCTGTGAGCGGGAAGATGGCAGCAGGTCTCCAACAGGCAGCGGTGGGGTCAAGAGAGAACGCAGACGCTCAGCGACTGGCGCTGGGACCAACGGCGGTGGCGGTGTCTGGCAACACCTGACACGCACTGGCCCCCCGGAACTGGTGATGCACACTGGCGGGAAAAGCCTCGAGGGAGGCCTCTCTGAGACCTGCCTGAGGCCTGGGGACCTGGAGGAAGGCCACGTTAAAGAGGATGGGTCACCCTAAAATCCTGCAGGCAGGAGCAGCTTCCTCACTTTTTAGCTTGTTGCCTGAATACAGAAGCCAAGACACGAAGCAGAACAGAGAGGGCCGCTTGCTCTCTGCACAACCCCGGCTCCAAGGACAGCGGGTCCCACGGCTGCTGCACACCATCCCCACGGACACAGGTGGCGACAGAGTCCAGGGAGGAGGTCAAAGAGAGTGTGTCCAGGCCATGTGAGAACCCATGACTCCTCAAGTCCACGTCCTGGTTTATCTCTTTGACCACGAACCCCAACAAGGGAGGGGGAATGAAACGCTGCGTACTCACGACCCTCCTGCCCTCCGTCTGCCCCCAGTTCCAGTGGGCGTCCTGCACCCTGATCCCCAGGGCATGGACAGGGTCCAGCAGGGACATGAGGTCAGCCCTGGGTGTGAGTGGGCCACACTCCTAGTCCCCAGGCACTGCAGCCCACAGAGGCAGCCTCCCCAGGTCTACACAAAGTGCCTGGTTGCAGGGCAATCAGAGAGCTCCATGACCCCAGGACGTGGAGTCTGGGGACCAGCCATTCCATCTCCTCTGAAACCCTCCGTGCCAGCCCTGCTACTCGCGGATGGGAAAAACATGCCTCAAGTGCAGGCGGGGAGACCTGGCCCTCCGGGTCAGCCACAGGATTTGTGCACCCGCGGCCTCCCGTCTGTTCACATCAGCTCCTAACTGTCAGGCAAGCAGGCCACCCCAGGGCCAGGCCAGAGAGGGGTGTGGCTGGTGGCAGCTGAGGAAGAAGGTGGGCTGGTCCCAAGGGGGTGCAGGGTGGGGCAGCCTGCAGGTCCGGATCTGACACCAACACCTATGACCACAGTGTGCAGCATGTGCCGGCGCTTCCTAGGCGCCCGGCCCCCGGCATTTAGTCCTCACGACTCCCGCCCGACAGGCAGGTAAACAGGCGGGTAGGAACTCGCTGGGTAGGGAGCCAGGAAGTGGCGGCGGGATAGGGATTTGAACCCTGGCCTGCCGGGACACACCCAGGCCTGACTGCTGCCTCTGCCGTGGTCACAGCCCCAGAGCAGAGTCCAGCCCCCACGCAGAAGAGGGGCCAGAGGAGAGCAAGGGCTTCCTCACGTTGCACAGCAAGTTGGAGGGAGGGAAGGTCTGTGGACATGCCCTGAGAGGAAAGGCCTGGGAGACACTATGCTCCACGAGGTCGGCTGTAAGACCCAGGTCACAGAAGCCCGGTGCTGATGTGGCAACACGCCCCGGGAGGCCAGGGCACGAGCACCTAGAAGGCTTGGGCCACTCCTCTGGCACCTAGTCAGAAAATATTAATTGCAGCAGCTGTTCCCTGTCCGGCCCTGACACTGTGCCAGGCACTTTGCAGACTGCTTCTCAGGCCTTCTGTCTCACTTGGTCCTCACAGGAACCCTAAAGGAGGAACTGGCTTCGTGTCCATTTTACGGATGAGGAAACCAAGGCTCACAGAGCAGGAGTAGGCCTAGCTAGGGCTGCAAAGGGGCCGAGCTCCTTGCCCTTTGGTTCAGATGGTCAATACGCCTCTAGGCGTGACTGCAGCGTGGGCTACAAAGGCATCAAAGGGTCCCTGTGAAGAGAGAAAAACGCCAACGCTACACCTTTGGCCAAGAACCCTCCCGACGCAGGCCCTCAGCGGGTCCTCCTGCCCTGTGTGCTGCAACCTTGGGCTGTTATCCCGCCCCCTCCCTGGCCCACGGGCAGCCGAGATGTGCAGAAGTGGGGATTCGGGTCTGCTCAAAGTTTGGCTTCTCCTGCCCAAGGCTGCAGGCTTCAACTTCTGCCTCTTCAGTCGCTTTGCTGGAGCTGTCTGTCCAGGAACACGGCGTTTCTGGGCCTGCAAGGCTGCAGGCCTAATCATGGGACAGGGTGGCCACAGCACGGCCGTGCCACGCCGTGGGAGCCGTCTGGGCAGCCAGCCAGCAGCCCCTGGGAACTTGTCCTCAACTGTCTGGGCACGGCCTCCTTCAGAGCTGCCTGCCGAGGGCCAGTGATAAATCTACCCAACCCCTTCTCACCGGCAATGCAGACAGGGCCTGGAAACATTCAACCTGCGGGTTGAGAATGGGACCCCAGCCCTGCTGACGGGCAGTTTAGTATCTCCCAGGGCTGTCGCCCACTCCTGCTCTAGGGCCATCCCTGAGCCTCCTGGGAAATGGGACAGCATGCCCAAGTGACCCCCCACCTAGAGAAGGAATAAGGACCCAGTACCAGCCAGCCTGGTCCCTCCTTTCTCTTCTCCTGGGGAGAAGTAAAGCAGGAATAAAGCAAGAGGGGAACCTGAGGGTCTTGTGGGCTGCCCCTTTGGCGTGGGCCAGGAAGCCCTCCTGGAAGATTACAGTACACATACTGGAAATACACGCAGGAATGCAGGCTGAGCACAGGCTGCCCCCACGCCCACACAGGGGCAGGCCCCTCAGGCCAAGCCTCTGGGCCTCTAATGTCAAAGGTGTTGCTGAGCCCTAGGAGTTAAACCTAAGACCTGCACGCAGTCCGGGCAGGAGACAAGAGCGAGTGGGCAGGAGGCTGGAGGGAGACTATCCCCCGTGAATACAGAGCAGCCCTTCTCACCCGCACACTGCCCTCAGACCTGCGCTGCGGCTGAGCAGCTTGTGCAGTCTAATCATCCCCAGCGCCTCAGTAGTTTTGTCTGTCAAATGGCTGGGACTATTCGACCTCACGAGGACATAATGCATGCACGTTATTCAGCACAGGGCGTCCCAAAACATGCTTGCTCTTATTAGCTAGTATTTTAAGCCTGTGAGGTCCAGCTGTGGTCTTGCTTCCTCCTGGAAGTTCTCCCCCGTGTCCTCTGGCCCAAAGCACTTTCCCTCTCCTCTAGGCTAGAAGCATCCCTACCCCTCACCCAACCAAGCGGTTTCTGGGCTACCTGGCTGAGTCTCTTCAGTGAACTCTGCCCTATCCTTCTCTGACCCCCGATGGCTCCTGCACACAGCAAGCACCCCACGGCAAACACAGCCCATGTTCATATCCTGGCTGTGACCCTTCTTGGCTGTGTGGGTGTTCAGGTCAGACACTTCACCTCTCTGACTCTCAGTTTCCTAGAAGGTAGGGTTGGCACCTACTCTGTAGGGTTGGTCTAAGCCAGGTGGAATGAGGTCGTGGGGCCCGCAGCTCTTGCCTGGCTGACGCGATGGCCTGCCTGGAGACAGGGGCATGGAACCTGACCTCCAGAAAGCACAGGATTGCGCAGGCCAAGCTGGGTCAGTCGTGGCTTGGCTCAGAATTGAGATGACAAGCGGATGCCCAGATGTGCGAGGACATCTGGCAGCCCAGAAAGGGAAAGGCTGGGTGGAGGCTTGGTAGGGAAACGGGGATGGGGGAAGGAAGGCAGAAACTGCCTGGGGGTTTCCAGAGAGGACAGGGACCACAAGTGGGCCGCTTCAGCTTGGGCACGCTTCAGCCACCAGGAAATCAGCCCAGGATGGGGAGGGGGGAGATGCTGGCAGGAGGAACAGGGACTTCCCCAACCCCTCCCTTGGGCCCTTGGTAAATGGTCATTGTGTTCGGTTTCCGGCAGTGGCCTCCTCTCCTGCCAGGACCCTGGTTTTCCTGCCCTAGCCAGAAGCTTCCCCTTTGATTCTAAATAGCAGCCACAGGCTGGATCTCAGTGCTGAGGCTAGATGAGGAAAAGCCTTTTCCCAGCCCCCCTGGCAGAGGTGGAGCTCAGCTCTGCCTCTCCAGAGGTTCCTCAGGGATGTAGACAGACAGAGAATGGAGAGAAAGCGGCCCCACCCCGGCAGGAACCTGCCCGGCCCCTGTGAGCTCTCTGCCAGGACCCTCCCAACACACAAAGCACGAGCCGCTGCCAGGCGTGATGAAAGCCAGATGAGTGCCGGGCTGGTGGCAGGCCTCCCCCTTCAGGGGTCCCTCTCCAGCTGCCAGTGAGGACTAGAGCTCCGGCTGGATGAGGGCTGAGGGAACACTCCTGGTCCAGCCACCTGCCTCACTCAGGAGCAAAGGGTCTCCCAGGCCTGGGGTTCCCCCAGCAAGAGCTCTCCCCCAAGCTGGGCAGAGAGATGCGCTTTAGCCAGGCCTTGTCTAGGAACTGGGATCTGAAGAGGCTCAAGACCCAGGCTGACAATTACAACAAACCGTGGCCTAAAGTGCTGAAGGGGACCCGAAACAGCAAGCAGACTGGGGACCTTCATTGCTAAGGCTTTGGCCCAGCCAGAGCCCTGACATGCCCTGAGTCCTCCGACCCAGGGATGGCCTCTGTCCAGGCTCCACACCCAGGCAGAGCAGGGTGAGGGCCGTCTCTGAGTCCCACCACCTCCGCTGCATGGAGTGAGGAGCACAGTCAGGCAGGAGGCAGGGGGCACTACCCATGGCCCCCTGTCCAGGGCATATGAGAAACAAGAGTCCCAGCCCTCATCTAGTCCCCCTGCCTGCATCTATGACAGGCACACAGCCCCCGTCTCTGAATCCTTTCAAGCCCGGACAGATTCAGGGTGCTGCTGCTCTTTCTAATCAAGCAGGAACAAGTCACGCCCGGGCCTCCTCACCACCTGGACACCTAGCCCCACATGCTGGAGGCCCGCTGCTCCCTACCACCGCCCCCCACCCTCCTCTGGGCAGCCTTGATGTCTCCCTGGTCATCAGACCCATTATGCCTCAAGGGAGGCGCACTGGAAGGCCCCTGGGGTCCCAATCACCTCTAAGGATTCTAGGATTCTGCCACCCTCCACCACTTGTCCACACCCGCACCCTAGAGCCTAACGGTGCTCTGCAGGCCCTGGGACGGAATTGAGGGGGCAAAGAACCAAGCTGTGGTCCCTAAACTGCCATTCGAAGCACGCTGGCAGCCTCGTGCCCGCCGTGCTGGCTTGGCGCTGGAGCAAGGAGGGGGTTTCTGCAGAAGGACCCCCATGTGGAGCGGGACCCCCAAGATCCCAGGCCCGCCCAGCTCTGCGGAGCGTCGGGCCCTCCGACGCCCGCCGGCGTGACCGCGCTCACCCACCTCCAGGCGCGGCAGGTCGGGGTCGAGCTGCGTGAAGCTGTGCAGGACGACTGGGCAGCTGTCGGGCGCGCCCACCTCCAGGCGCACGGCGTCCCACACGCTGCGGCTCCGCCGGGAGTCCGGGAACAGCGGCTCGGCGCCGCCCGCAGGCCCGGCCGCCTCGGCCCACATGTGCTGCACCATGGACGGCTCGCACGGCCGGCCGGGCCGCGGAACCCGGGGCGGCGCAGCCGCGGGGCCCGGCCAGCGCGGCGGGGGCGGCGGCGCGGCCCGCGCGGCTAGGTGCAGCCCGCGCTCTGCGCCCGCAGCCCGGCCCCGCTGAGGTCAGGCCGGGGGCGGGGCCGGGAACGCGGAGGGGCGGGGCCGTGAGAGGGCGGGGCGGCCGAGGCGCGTGTGCGCGCGCGCCCGCCGCTGTCAGGCCGGGGCGGGGCCGAGAGCGCGGAGAGGCGGGGCCGGGGACAGGGCCGGGGCGGCTGAGGGTCGTCCCTCCGGATGCGCTGCGGTCCCGAGTGGCGGGCGTCGCGCTGGTGGCGCGCGCGCACTGTGTAGGTATGAGGTGTGCGTGTGCTAATGTGCGGAGTCAGCTCCCCCGAATTCCACTTAAGCTTCTCCCCAGCTCTGGGGCCTTCCACAAGTTGCTTAACCTCTCTGAGCCTCAGTTTCTTCATCTGGAAAAGCTGGGTAACGAAAATGACTTCCTCAAAGAGCTGAGGCGAGGACATTAGGTAACTGACGTAAAGCACTCGGCGAGCCTGCGCCTGGCTGTACGTGGGGAGGCCCCGCACTACCCCCTTTCAGCCTTACAGACACCTGAGACGAGGCCCCGGCTGTGGGGGATGGGAGAGAACCAGAGAGCGGGTCGCCGGGCTGGGGCCCACAGAGCAGGGAGGGGTCTAGAGTGACAGGCAGGGCAGGGCTGGGGTCTCAGGGCAGCTGGAGCCACGGGAGGCTTGAGCATCCGAGGTCTCGGCAGCAGTCAGGGTGGCAGTGAGGCTGCCGGGCCCAGGCGGGAGCAGGGGGAAGGAATTCTCTCCAGAAGCCAGTGAGGGCGGAGGGCGGAGCCTGGAGGTTCACTGCAGGATCGGGAGAAGGGATGAAGGAAGGGACCCTTCCACGCGTCTGACCCACCGCGGAGGCCTGCCCTGGCCTCGGAAGCTGGAGATCGCCGGCAGCAGCCCTGGCAATGCCACCAACCTTCCCAGGTCTGGTCTCATACCACGG
>CAUYSK010108537.1:0-31559 GCA_963575035.1 Avahi laniger
TACTCCGCCTGGGGGCAGAGGCAGACCCGTTAGCACCGTGTCTTCGGGCAGAGATGGAGTCGCGGGCAGAGGCCGATCACTGCTCTACCCACCGTCTCTCTGGTGCCTGACTGGCCCAGGGCTGCCGAAGTCTGCCTGGAAACTCGGCGGAAGTGTTGCTCTTACACTCTTTTCCGCCCTACCAGAGGCGGGTCTTGAGTCCGCGGTTGGGACATACTCTCAGCAGATTGGGATGGGGGAAACACAGAGGCTGCGCGCACGCGCTGCTCTCTTTGCGGGGCTCAACCAGCTCTGCCGCAGCGGCAGCAGCTGTGACCACCGTCTGGTATTCCGCACCGAAGCTCCCAGAGCCGCCGCGGGACCCGCGGTCCTCCGCGGGAGGATTCTCTGTTGTGTCCCTCCAAGCGCCCACCGAACTTACAGTGGTTTCCGCGGAAAGAGCCTCTTTTATGGAGTTCCCCTCTCGCGATCTAGTCCTGGCGGTCTCCTGTGGCGAGAAGCTGCCTCCAAACTCTGCCCCTGTCAATTGTTTTTTAAAAAGATAGCCTTCTTATTCATGAAAATTGAAATATTTTAAGTGTTCACTATTGCATACAAAAAGAAGAACAAGCATAGTTTCTTGCAATAATTTTTGTTGAATTACTATAATAAATAATAATGTTCATTAAATTACATCATTTATATAATGTCTATAATAAACTGTATAATACATATTATATTAGCTATTTGATATATCGCTAATAAACTATATATAAACTTGTGTAAAGTTTGTCTTTTTATCAGAATATTGTAAAATAATATTGACTCTCAAAAGTGTCACATAATAATACATTGTCTATTTAAAAAATGCAAGTTACAATAAAAAACTGTATTAATTCATTTGCTCATTAAACTTTTATTAAGTACACTGCTCTAGAACCAATAATTAATTATAGCAGTGAACCAAATGATGATAATTCTGTCATCATGCAATTTGCATGTAGCTCCATGTGACAAAAAATAAACTAATAATTAAGCAAAGTTAAATAGCATGTCAGATGGTTGTTAGGATGGATAAATATCATGAGGGTATACTGATAAAACAGTGTGTTCTGGCAAGGCCTTTCTGAAGGTGGCACTTGGATGAATATCTGGAAGAATTAAGGGAACAAACCATCAGATACTGAGAGAACATTTTTGGCACAAAGAATAATTTTAGTTTTAAAATAGATAATTCTATTAAAAGATGGAGAGAGAGAAGTAAGGGAAGAAGAGGAACCATATGTGTGTAAAGAAAAATTCCAAGAGATTATATATGAAAAACTCAATGGTGATCATCTTTGGGAATCCATATGGTCTTTTTCCTACTTTGTTTTTGTTTATATTAATTTTCTGCATAATTGCTTAAGAAGGCCTGCTATGTAATTTGGGAGACCTAATGCTAAATGAAAATGTAAAGGCCTCTTTAAAAGCCTATAAACCATTACTGTTAATAGTTCAGAAATATAAAGCTTTTACTTTTACATTCTTTCTCTCAACTTGTCATAATGTTTTTTATTTGCTATTTAATGTCATTCTGAAAGAACATGAAATTTTAAATTATTAGCATGAATTGTACCATTCAGCATTACATGGCACAATGCCAATTTTAAATGCAACTATAAGACCATTTGACTTGCATAGGAATCAGCAAAATTATATAATTCCTATTTCATAGTTTATGCATAAACATGTATTTCTTTCTTAATGGAACAGCAGAAATGCTGCACAAAACTATTTCAACTGTTTTTATTTCACTTACAGGTATGTGTACATCCTGCCAACATTCTCTGCCTGCTGTGCACTGAGTAAGGAAGGGATGAAGGGAAGAGTAACTTTGGGTTGTCCTACTCTTCCCTGTCTTTCTGTCTCATAATTTTCAGTGCAGGTGGTTGGCTAATAGGCAAAGTAGCACAAGCAAGAAAGGCTATGATAGGGTTTCTTGGTCATTTTTGTTTCTTAGATCAACATTATTTTCTTTCTGCATTTGAAGCAAGTTGTAGTTTGAATGGCAACTGTGGCCTCTCAGGGCCATCAGTGTCACTGCTTACTCAGTCATATAGGTAACAGCCTTACCTTGACTGCCACTAAGTCCCTCTGAACTCTCATTGGATTCACCAGCATCTAGGTCTACAGGGCATCGCCAATGCTGTAAATCAATGGGGCGCAAGGAACAGTGGACATGCAGACTGCACAAGTCTCTTGTCCCCTCTGTCCTCACTTTTAAAACATGAACTCAAAGATAAAGTTCTCAGGAATTTCAAGAGGGCAATAGCAGAGCATTAAGCTAAGCACGGAACCCATCAGAGCCTGGGGCCCCGTTTGGCTGCACAGGTCACAAGCCTGTGATGCTGACTCTTAAGTGTAATTTGGAGAATCGTGTCCTCTGCTTATACCGAGCAATCATAACATGCGTGTGAAACCAAATGTTAAAACACGGTTTTGACTAAGGCACCAGGCTGTAATAGAAACTAACTTTTTCTTTTTTAATTTATTTATAGAAAGTATTTTCTGAGCTCCTTCATTTCCTCATCACCAGGGGAAGTGGGAAGTACTTTATCAGAAGCCATGAAGAGGTCTTAGAAGAACCACGTGACAAGCATCATGCATGTTCCCCGAAGCTGGGGGATCTGTGGCATGGCACCTGGCTCATGTCTTTAAAAAACCCAAAATTCAATAGTGAGACAAGAGAGAAAATAAAGAGCTATGTTTGGAAAAAAACTGACGTTTTCACTCATCATAGACTGCTTAAATGGTCATTGCTTTCCATAGACCATATGTGGCCTCTTGGGATCACACAGGCAGAAATAATTTGTGCCCTAAATCTGTGGTCCCTAACCCCCTGGCCAGTACCTGTCTGCAGCTTGTTAGGAACCAGCCCCGCATCACCGCCTGAGCTCCCCACACCACCTCCCCACCCTCCGGGGAAAAATTGTCTTCCATGAAACTGGTCCCTGGTGCCAAAAAGGTTGGAGATCGCTGCCCTAAATGACTACCTGGAAAGGTGAAGGGAAACCAATATTGAGAGTGTGTGGGGGGGTGGATCACAGGGGAAATAGCCAAGCAGAGATCTCTTACAAGGGATCTAACAAATGCACTGTCGGTGATCAAATTAGCCACATAAAAATTTGGCATTTCTTGGAATGCCAAGAAAATGAGTGAGCCACAACCAGTTCTGTAATTTCAGATGCAGTACATTGTACCTTTAAGCTCCCTCACCAAGACACCATAATTTGTTTTAAAAATATGCCTCTTGATTTATGGGCACCAAACTGCTATCTCATTTTCTGATAGACAAGACCTTAATACTCAGTGGCAAATATGAAGTGGTAACCACCTTGTTTTCAATTTAGAAAAGCCTAGGAGGAACTATAGATTATTTTAAAAGATTCTTTCAAACATCTCTGCCTTCTATGCTTCAATTACACTTAATATAGCACAGCAGCATTAGAGACAATTCAAGCATTTTTCTGGACCAGAGCTGCAAAGCATGACTGTGCCATTTCTATCATCACTCTTTATGAAAGTTTAACAGTGATTTTCATAAGAGCTTAAAACTTCTATTGTTGCCATCATCAATTTATGGACTTCCTGGTTAGCAATGACAGGAAATAAAAGGTCTTCATAATGATATAGGCTCTTTCTTGTAAACAATTTTGTTTTGCTCTGTTTTTTTTTCCCCTAAATCTAATGTCTGATAAATTTTTGATTTCTGATGCAATAAACCATGAGTGTCTGCAAACCAATTTTACAACTTTTACAAAATCAAAGTTGTCAAACTTTATTTTTCTTCTTTCTAAGACACCATTTAGACTGTAATCTCCTCCAGGGCAGAAGCTATAATTCAAGATTTAAGTACTTGGAAGCTTCTAGAATTATATTTTGTGTAAAGTACGAACTCAATAAATATAGACGAGCCACCTGCCTGTATGATCGGCACAAAGCAATTTGCTTCTCTGTAAATACTCAGAAATTTGAGTCCTCAAATATTACCACTGCCCTAAAGGGTAGAGGATAAGTAGGGGAGAGCAAACACAAAAGATTAATAGTCATTCTCATTGTAGCAGATGCTTAGGAGGGATTAGGCACAACCGTCCTCTGCCATATCACACATAACGTTTTATACTCTTTCTGGGTTCTGTTTGCCCTAAGATGCCTGCTGTCCTCCTCTTTGAGATGACAAGGAGATTTATGGCCAAAAACTGTATCTGTTTTATTAAATGATGCAGAGCCATAGACTCTCATGCTTTTACATTTTATATATAGTACGAGAAGTAGAAAGAATTTGTGAATCAAAAGAAAAATCAGCCAGTGAAGATACCATATGCTACTATTCATTTAGTGAAAAAAAAAGTATACTTGGAAGTCAAAATAGGTAGTATAAATGGATTTAATAGATTAACAACAACAAAAAATCACGATGAAAACAACCAAAGATTTTAAAGCCTCCACATTTACACAGGCTATTGAACTTAAAATACCTTAAAATATCTTAAAAAATAATACTTACCATATGAAGAGAACAAGAACAGACACCACATATTTTCTGAAACAAGTTTGTCCTTCAGAATTTTCTATGCTCTGCTAATATTTTTGGTTTCCTAGAAATATTGTGGCTCTTCCAGATTCAGCAAACTTGGATTAAACATTAAAGTGTCTTTGTGTCTCTTTTTTCTCAGTGTCAGTTGATGAAAATTTTCATCCCTCAAAATGAAAGAGTTAACTCTCTATAACATGGGCCACAAAACTTTTTCTATAAAGGACTATACTAAACTATTTTTGGCTCTGAGGGCTTTATGTACCATATTGCAACTACCTACCACTGCCATTATATCGTAAAAGCACATAGGCAACATAAAATTACAGTAAATGAGTGTGGCTGTATTCGAATAAAACTTCATTTACAACAACAAGCAGTGGATCAGATTTGACTTGTGAAGTTTTAGTCTTCCAACCACTGTTCTATAGTTGCAGCCTCTGAAACAGAACCTTTGCTTGGCTTCAATTGCCTTTCATTCAGTGAGTATTCAGAAATGGAGGAGATATTTTGGCCAGCTGCAGAACTAGACAAATCAAGGCAAATGTTTCTGGAGCAGATGAATTAATTTGAACTCTAAAGATCAATCTGGCTATGATTTTATGGTAAATTTACCAGTAATGCTGTTGTAAACCTCTCTGGAGATCTTAAAAGATTTCATAAGAAATACCTTATAAAAGAAACTATAAATCCAGGCTTCTAAGCATTTGAAACATAGTTATATTTTTTGCATTCAGAAGGGCATTTATGGTACAGATAGCACTTGATATCATGCTAAGTGCCCTGTAGCTATGTAGTAAATATTAATTAAATGAATTGTTCTAATTCTCATTCTCCTAGCATTTGTTTTGCTGAATGAATTTGAATATTTAAATAATTCACCACATTCTTAACTTCCCAATTGCCACCCAATATCCTAGATCAACGGTATGAGGTCAAGATTTCCATCCAGCCTGAGTTCTGAGAGACAACTCTTGCTAAATCTATTATTCTTTTTGTCAACATTAAAGTGCTTCAGAATACTGAAATCATACAAAATGCAGTCATGTTTTTATGACTTCCTCTTTTCAAATACATACCTATTATTAATCTATGCTAGTTTTCTTATTTGAACAAATGCTACTGGATTACTAAAAAATAAATTAAGCTTTTAAGTTGTCATTTTATATCCCAAATCTTAAGAAATAGAAAACAAAAATGAGTTATATATTAGAGAAGGCTAGAGAAATTGATCAAAAATAAATAAAATTATGTTTTCCAAATGAATCAAATACATTGAGTGAAAAAGCGTTATTAGAAAAATGAGGCACAATTTCATATAAACTTGGATCCCCAGCAGTGATATTGCCATAAAATTCTAGGCACACTATGGGATACTCTTCAGGCAGCTATCTGAAACTTACATTATCTGAAACAGGATGACATGGAGACTCCCAGCTATTCTTTCACTTAGATTAAAATTGTGTGTGTGTGTGTGTGTGTGTGTGTGTGTGTGTCCCCAACAGGTGTAGATCAACAGCATTTTTTTTTTCATTTTTCATTTTGCCATACATATTAGTCTTTAAGTTAAAAGTTCTATTCATATGTACGCCTCCAACACAGAAGCCAAAATTTGAATCAACTCCACATTCCATGATGAACTAAATATATTTTGGTATTTGTCAAGCCCTAGTTGGCTAGCTAATATTCAAATCAAAATCAGAATGCTCATGAAAACCAAATGCAATCTAAAGAGTAACATCTTAATCTTATGAAATTGTCTCTGATTTTTTAATTGTAAAATTATGTTATTTTATTAGAATAATAAATAATTCATAAGATATATATGATGAAAATAAAATCTGTATCCTCTGTAGTTACAAAAACCCACACATAAAGTTACTGCTTAATTTTCTTACCCAAAGTTTTATCTACTGTTTTGTTAACCTGATCATCTATGGTCTCCAATCTACATGTGTATTTGACACCATTTTTGAATGTTTTATGACCTACTGAAGAGTCTTTAAGTTGGTTTTATATGTTATGTATAATTCTTTTGCATGAAGTTCTTTATAATAGGTCTAAAATACATTCTCACACTAATGTCCTTATAATATCTTTCCAGTGTCTAACACGATGTTCTTCATCACCATTAAGCTTGATGAGAGCTATTTGGCATGTTCATGAAAAACATCTCTTCTTCTCTTTGTAAAATTTGATAGCTAGCCGAAGAAAAATCATGAATGAAATTTCTTTTTCCATTTGCCAACAGCAAAACTAATATAGTAAAGTATCAACCCCCAATTTACATTTTTAAAAGAGTACTAAAGATGGAATAATCAGAATGCCTCCAATAATAAAAGCATAAATAGCATCATCAAAAACAATTTTCAACCTTTGCGAAGCTTAAATCCACTTAATTGCAAACAGGAATAGATTCATTTGAATTTTTTTTTAAATAAAAAATTATATCCCTTCTCTGATTCAGATTTTAGCTTCAGGTAAACATGATTTTCACACTTGCTAAACTAAGTAAGAAAATCTTCCCAAAAGAAGAAAACATGGGTAAAGGCAAGGGACTTTACTTTTGGTAAGTTACTTCAAATGCATACATAGAAAATGTCAAATCAAATTTGTTAATTATGAATCTTGAATAGACATTAGTTGCAGTGAGTTACCCTGTTCACTTTTAGTGGGATAAAGTATTAGAGAAATGGCTTTAATTATTAGAAAAAAACTACAGTAACAACATATTAAGGCAAGATACAAATGAATCAGGTAAAAATAGCAGTAACAACATCAACCATCATGACACAACAAACAATTAAAACATTCCCATGATTTTAAGCCCACATGGATACATTTAAATGTTTAACAGCTGCTATATAATATCAGCAGCATAGAAACAAAGTATTTAAAATGTCCTATAAATAATTGTATATTTCCAAAAAATGTTTACCAATTAATGAACTCTGAGTAAAATTAAACATTTATGTAAATTAAAAAGATAAATAAACTACATTAAAACAGTGCAGCAAAATAGATTGTTGAATAACTTTCACAATTTTTAACTTAATAACAATTAAGTACAGTACTAAATCCAGGATGGTAACTGCTAAAAGATCTAATGGAAAGAGCTTTTGGAGACTGAATGAAAATTGTAGGTAATAGAGAAAGTTATCTCTGTTGGAGCTTTCTATATTCCAGGTATCTAGTATAATCACTTGATTATTATATGTAGTTCTCATAGCAATCCTATGAAATAGGTATTATCATTGTCTACATTTTATACAGATAGAAACCAAAAACCCAGATATTTATAATAACCTACCAAACTCCCAAAGTAAGTAAGTGGTAAGAAAGTGATAGAACCAGGACTCAAAAGTAGAAATATAAAATATTACCTAAGAAGCTTTTAAAGAAACTTTAACTTCTTGTAAATAATACACTGTATTACGTTATAGTATGTTACAGGTAAGTAGCAAATGTTAGCTACTTTATTTCTCTTCCAATACTTTACCTAATAATCAGTGACCTGAAATAAAATAGATGTTTCCTCAAAAGGTTTGACCAAAGTGAGTGTAATGAAAGGATTAATTACAGAGGTTTAGGCAAGGTTAAAAGACCAACAAAAGCTGGAGAAGCTGAGAGAAACCATTTTAGTTCATGCTGCGGTGTTCTGCTCAGGATAATCTACTTCTTCCTCCAGCTATGGACAGCACTGATCTGAGGACTCACAGAATGTCCTCAGTCAGAGACAGCTACCTTGTCCAAAGTTATGCCCCTTCCTGGGCAGCTCACATCCATTGGCAGGTCCTCTGGGAATGCAAGGCCCAGACCGCTGACTGGGATTCAAACTGAGTGGAGGCCAATATTGCAGCTGCATAAGAGGGCAACATTACTCTCTGCACAATCTTATTTCCTTCCATCTCAGCAGGTGTCTTTCCCGAGCACACGTCACTACAAATTTCCTCCACAGAAATATCTCCCTCTGAATTCACTTCCCAGATACTTGCTTGAGACAACTAGCAAAGTGTTAGCATCCTGAGGTCTGTAGGCACAAGTGTAGGGATGGATGATTTCAGTACTCAGTGAAGATTAGGGCCGTGAAGGAAGAATTTTCACAATAGGAGTGGTGCCCCTAGGAATGCATCACAACTAGCATCTTGATAAAGCATGAAGGCAGAGGGGAAATGCTTACCCAGAAAATTCTCTCTCTTTCCACTCTCCCACCTCTTGACTGTCTTTCACCAGTTTATCCTAACTGGAAACAGAGAACCGGGAGCCTGGGTAATATGTTTCACGGTATACAGTCTTCTGGGGCATAGAGCTGGAACCAGAGGAGAGGAAACTAGATCTTAAAGGGTGTTGCCTGTGCACCTTAGAAAATAAGTGATCTAATTCATGTTCAGTCTCATGTTATTTGAGAATAACTAGGTTCACTGGGCTTGAGAAACTAACCAGTCTTGGCAAATCTGGATGCATGCTGGAATGAAGTTATCTTATCCTAAATAAAGGGACAAATGGAACAGAAAACATTGAGTAATATATGGTCAATAATCTGACTTTTCTCTCTTTTTTCAAAAAGACACCATATATTGAAAAATACTTGAAACTGTAGCCAAAACTTTACTATTACCCACAAAACAAGTCAAAAATGAAATATGGATTGGCTGCCACAAGAGCTGCTGTAGAAAAAGGGACAAAGAATATACAAATAAATCTTATTGCTTCCTTCCAGTATTTATTTCTTAAATAAAATATTCTAACTTTATTGACTTTTTTCAAGTGTTTTAAAAATGTGTCCATTTTTGGAAATTGGAGGAATAGAATATGAACAGGAAAAAAGGTTGAAATGCATGAATAGCTGGATGCACAAATACAGCAAACACTTATTGTTTTAAGAAAGGACTTTAACTTCTTTTCCTAACAATTTATAACTTCACTTTTGTTAAGCAATTTCGAAAAACATCTCTTTGAAGAATATTAGTACCTAGTGGATGAATTTAATTTAATAATTTTTGCCTTTTTGTTAAACTTTGACTCTGTATTCATTCTGAGATTATATCTGTTTTACAGCATACTTTCTTTGAATAAATATGCTTTCTTTCACACAACCCCAAAGGTAAACTGGTAGATGATGCTATAGAGTATTTGATTTCTTTAGGAGACTTTCTCAGGATGTGTACATGAATACAGGCCCAAACAGGTGCTTTAGCAGAGGCCTGGGCAGAAGTTGAAGCTATATGCCAAATCCTCCATGTCTCTCTCAATATTAACTAGGAAACACCTGAATTTTCTCAAGGATATGTGAAAAACATATGGACTTAAATTTGTTTCCAGCTGCAATTATATTATTAACTTTGAAGAACTCCGGTTATGTGGAAGTTCTATTCCAGTCATATCTTGCACATTAGTCTGGTTGAAAACTAAATGTATTCACCTGAGCAACTGGCTGGTTATAATAGGATATGGCACTGAAAGGGTTAGAACAAGATGCTTCCTTCAGTGGAAGATGGCTAATAAAAAAGGAACACCTAAGAGGGTAAGGTGCTCCCTTATGAATAACTGAATTAAGAAATAAAAAAAAAAAAAAAAACTTCAGAGCCCTGGAATTGTCCTCTTATTTCAAATGATCCTGTTGGCTTAAGTCACATTGAGATATGTTTTGACACCAAAAATGAAATGTACTCTTATTAGCCAGAGTAAGAGAAATTTAAAGAGGAAAGGTAGGGTTTTCCCATGAACAGAGGGCAGGCAAGGCTCTTGCAGAAAAGGATTTCTACAGTTTGAGCTTCTCTGAATTGGAAAGAATTTGAGAAATCATAGATTATTCATTCCCTCTTTATTATAAAAAGGAGAATGGAGGCCCGCGAATATGAAGCTACTTAAGCCGAGTGTTGAGTCAAACAGTATGTATCATGACTGAGCTGAGGCTCAGCTTCCTGAAATGTTCTCTATTATATTAAGCCACAGTTGTTCTCACAGACATCTACCCTTTCTGCAGCGAGCCTGATATTTTGTACCAACACATAGGAGCTCCAGTTGATTCTGGATCTATGTCTATCTAAAAAATACTGAAAGTATGACTATCTTTTCTATTTATTGCAATGGGCATTATTGGCAAAATTAAACAAGGAATATGAAATAGTTCTATAACTGATAAATAATTATACACAGTTATACACAAAAGCTGTTATTGTTATGAATGATATCTCATTCTCTTCTTTTGTGTCATGCATGGTGGGGCAGTGTGTGTAATTTCTCTGGTTTTGTTATATTGATCAGGAGGGAAAAGGATGGATTAGTTCTACTTATAAAATTAAAAGGAAACGTCATTTGTGCTTTGAAATCTTCTTTTACCAGAATATAAAGATTCATAATGTCTCATTCTCATGGGTTACATTATTTCACACCCATGCATTTAATGGCTATGACTAAATACAGTTTTCAGTAAGCCAAACCATTTCTCTGAGAGAACACTTAGTCAGCATGCAATTCATAAATAAGTGAGCAAGCTATAAAGCGGTGGCTATGTATAAAGTCACAATTAACTGGAAACACTTATTCTTAAAAGTAGGATTTATATTTTTCCAGGAGATACTAGCAGAAAATCATTAGAGAAGGAAGGAAGGTAAAGAGGGAGGGAGCCAGGAAGAAAGACAGGACGAAGGAAGGAAGACTTTCCTCTGAAACATATCAGTCTTTCTAGTTTAAATCTGTGTTACTTTGACTCTAGACTTGCACAGATGTTTTCAACTAAGATGGTATTGCACAAATAAGAAATGTATCCATTCTTATCATCCAGAAATAGCTCCATATCATGAGTTCTATACCTATAACCTAGATACAGTTTCTCCTCTTACACTTGCATTCCTTCCCCTGTATCCCTAGTCTCCCATCCTCACCCCCACCTGTCCTTCAGCCACCTAGTCCCTCAATCATAAGTACCTTGAGGACATTTTCTTTCTTGGTCAGGTCAGTCAAAAACATGTGCAGATGTTCAAAATATGATATATTTTATGAGTTTGACATTTTTACTGCATTTTTCCCTCAGAAGTTAATTCAGTTTCACTGTTGAAGAAAACTGTCATTTCACTGTACAAAAAAAACCACTTTGCTGTGAAAATGGCAACATGTTTCCCTAGGGCAAAATGGTGGCTTGCAAATCCTCTCTGAAAGAAAACTGATACATGACATGAAGTCATCATTTTCATATAAGCAGCCTATTTGTTCCCTCTTTATTTTTGGAAGAAGTGAATTTTATAAATTCAACAATAAAGCAGTTTCTAGAATAAGTCCCGGTTTTCCTGGAAAATATATGAAAAGCAATTTTTTTTTTAATTCTGAGCATACTGTCAGAGCCTAGAGCAATAAACTCAAACATTGATAAAACTGAAAATATTAAAAGCTATCACACCTCTAAGTGTTCACTTGAAGAGAAATAGTATGTAACGATTTACTCTTTTTATCTTCTCATTATTTTCCCTTTCACAAAAGACGTTATCTTTAAATCGAGTTATATTAAACATAGGGTTTGGTATGACTATTTTAGTGGGCTAAATGGTGGGCCCCAAATCCAAAAGGATGTGTCTAAGTCCTAATACCTAAAACCTGTGAATATTACCTTATATAACAAAAGATATAATTAACTCTCAATCACATGTCTCGTTACAAGAGAGAGAAAGAAAAGGAGGATATAATGTGACCCTGGGGGCAGAGATTGGAGAGATGTGGCCACAAGCCAAGGAATGCCTGGAGGGAGTGACCAGAAGCTGGAAAAGGCAAGAACAAATTATCTCTGGAAGACTCTGAAGGTAGCATGAACATGCCAACATCTTGTTTTCAGATTTTTGACCTCTAAAACTGTATAAAAATTAATTTCTGTTGTTTTAAGCCACCAAATTTGTGGTAATTTGTTACAGCAGTCCTAGGAAACACACATCTACAAATGAAGATTTTGTGAAAATAGCTCATTAAAATGATGACTGAAATTCTGGTGTGGCATACCAAAGGCCAGCTACCATATAATTCAATATGAAAGCCATTGAATTTACTGATTTTAGCTTTTACACTTTTTATGATCTATATCATTACATGTGATTTGCTTGTTCCAGCTGCTCTTTAGTGTTTGAAAACTTGACAAAATTTTCCCAGTGAAGACACGATGTCCCCTTTCCTTATTTCTGAAGTTTTATCTAAAATTTTCAAATGGCTATGAGAACAATGATGTACTAACTACTGGGTAGACAAAAGGTGTGAATCAAAGGGCATAGCAGAATTCTAGGACATAACAAGATACAAAAGAAAATTATTTGTGGCCAAGTAATTCATGTGCTCCCTCTTCTCCAGTACTGAGTGAAAAAATTAATATGTGAAAATAAGAAATTTTTGACACAGGAAAAGTTCATTTCCAGGAGCTCTTAAACTTTCTGGACTCAAGAACCATCCACACAACGCAGGGATCCCTGCACGACACTTTAAGATTTATTGCTCTGCTCTGCCCTGTGCCATTTACCAACTATTCCATAAGATCATTGCTGTAATACTGTGTCTCAGAGAAAATTAAGAGATAAAGACAGAACATTCAAGTGGTAAACAAAACTCTTTTTAACCAGCTGAATGGTGCGTTAAGTCATAGAATAAAGAGGGAGGCCTTGCTGTCATTGACCCTTTCGTTGAGGGTATCAATTCTATCCAAACAATAGGCAATTAATTAGAACATATGAACATGAGTTGAACTTATTATTCCCTTTGGTTCATTAGTCTATGTCCTTTTTTTTTATTTCAGCATATTACGGGGGTACAAATGTTTAGGTTACATATATTGTCTTTTCCCTGCCCCAGTCAGATGGTGCCCCATCCCCAAGATGGTTTGCACTATACCCATTAGGTGTGAATATACCCATCCCCTCCTCCCTCCTCCCATCTGCTCAACACCCGATGAATATTACTACTATATGTACACATAAGTATTGATCAGTTAATACCAGTTTGATGGTGAGTACATGTGCTTGTTCCATTCTTGTGATACTTCGCTTAGTAGAATGGGCTCCAGCTCTATCCAGGATAATACAAGAGGTGCTAGATCACCATTGTTTTTGGGGACTGAGTAGTATCCCATAGGGAAAGAATTTATGAAAAAGATCCCAAAGGCGATCACAGCAATGACAAAAATAAATGGGACCTGGTCAAATTAAAAAGCATCTGCATAGTCTATGTCCTTAAAGCTCTTTTTATTTCAGTTTTTATTCGTTCATAATTCCCTTTTGATGACAAAATATTTGGACACCCTCCCATGCTAAACACTTCAGAAGTAGTGTTTTTATAGAATCCAAACTTTATATCAAACAAGTAAATATTTCAAACATGATCAAATATTCTTCATGGTGTCTTCAAAGTCAAACCATCAGGGATCAAGAGCATGGTAGAATTCTAGGACATAACAACAGTAAAGAAAAACTAAGCCAGAAGAGAAGATTTTGTTAAACAGTGTTGTTTATATTGACTCTCAAAATATTATCTTCTGCAGAATGTGTTTATAGAAATCCTTGTGTATAATCCTATAATGTATGTAATCATTGCACATAAGAACCCTAAACAACTATCTAATTGAATTTCCAAAGTGTTTGGTGAATATCTGTGTTGAAATCTTCCAGAATCCATTTCCTAGAGACTTAATTTATCATAGATATTGTTTATTTTAGGTTTCTACAGTGCCTTATTACTCATAAAAGACAAAAGTGCTATGACGTTTCAGGTGTTGACTTAAATAACTTAAAGCCTAATGTTAAAAGGTATTAAGTTTTAAGAAATATTTAAAAAGCATCTACATGATATTTAGAGCTAGATGGTTCATAGTCTTATTCTTTTTCTTCAAGGTAGTTAATATAATCATTTAACTTTGCATTTCTGAAAATTGAAAAGAGAAGTGGGTGGTAACAGTGTTTGGCATGGAAGGCTTCCAAAATGGAGGTCAGTGTCAAAAATCCTCAAAGCTGGCTTAGACATCTTAGCAGAGAAAGTGGAAACTGGAAGCCAATAGTGAAATGTTTGAACAAATAAAAGGATTAGTTATTTAGAAGTGATAAAAATTTTTAGCTGGAGAGAATCACAGTGATCATTCTGGACAAACTCTTTCACTTTAGAAAAAAGGAGAAGAAACTATGCTCTCAGCTCATACTTGCAACTCTTAGAACTGTGGGCCCTATTTCATACACAAATGCACATAGTCAAAAGATAATTCATTCCTGAAACAAATCTTAAGCATTTAGTCTGTCTCAGACACTCTGTAGAAACGGAGAAAGTAAAAGCTAATAATATCTAATACCTGTCCAGGAGTTTACCATCTGTTAAAGGGAAAAGAATATGAATAGAAATAACTACAATGACTGTGCTGTCAGAATAGTAAAGTCTGTTTAGATTTCAATGAAGATTGAAAATAGGGAAGGTGTAGACACAGGAATAGAAACAAGCATGGACAAAGGCACATAGGCCCAGCTTTCCTTGCCATTCTTGTCTATTTTTCTCTCACACAGTCCTTCTGCTGTGTCACCTCTTTAATGGAACAAATTCCCCAACTTCTTGTCTCCCTCTCTCTTCCCTCCATTCCCCTCTGCACTCTCTCTCTCTCTCTCTTTCTCTCCACTCCACTTAGCCTTTTGGAATACTTCTTCAGTGACTGACAATTCCCATCATATTCTCAATCTCTTTTCAAAATTTCCCCCCATTTTTTGCCCTTGCTGTCACTTGGCTATTCTCTCAGGCCATATCAAGAATCCCTCTGATTGCCCTCTTGGGTAAAGTTCATCTTCACACATCCCAATTACGGCAGAATCAGGAGCAGTCAGTATCCTTTTTGCTCTGTGTCTCTGCCTCCAGAATCTCCCTCAAATTTTCAACTTATTAAAATACAGGAGACAAATCTCCTGCTTCTTTGAGACTCATATTCTGCCACCCAGTGAACTCCACTTATGAATGAAAACTTCAGCATCTGACTCTAAATATTTCTCTTTGCCCCAACTTCTGTTATCTTTATTGAAAAGCTTTAGATACATGCTGATCTATTAATTCTTTACCTCCCCTTAACCAATGACTTACTCCTCCATTCTATTCCCGTAAAAATAAATGCAGTGTAAGGCAATAATGGAAAAAACAAAATGACATATTTTATATTGATTACTTGTTAAAACGATAATGTTTTAGATATGTAAAATTAAATACGTTATTTAAATTACATTTGCATTTTTTTTACTTCCTTTAATCTGGTTAATAGAACCTTTAAATTCACATATGTGGCTCTTGCACCTCTTCTGGACAGTGCTGATCAAGACCTTACTGATTTTTCTCTTTGATTAATCATAATTATTGAGACAGATCAGTTAAAACCAACCCTGTGGATTTACTTTCCATCTATATTAGTCACATTTACTTTTTATATTATAAACATGTATATTATTTAACGAATTACTTTAAAATCATTCTTTCCCTGTGAATTAAACATTCTATAAATCAGTAGTACTATATCTACTACTGTATTTTTCATAAAGTCAGTTTTGATAGACACAATGGCTTTTGGTAAATTGTAAAATAATTCCAATTTTTCACTCCTTTTTCAGTAATTGGATTGAGTATTGATACCCTTTCTCATATACCATCTTCTCAATGTGATCAGACTATACTCACTCCTCCGTGGGATATGCTTTGGCCAATGGTATCTTAGCAGATATACTGCAAGCTGAAGTTTGATGAGTACTTGCACAGTTGAACTTGAGTTGATGGGCCCACAAGGAAGATGAGAAACAGTTAGCATAGAGCCAAGTTGCAAACCTGAGTTCAGCCAAGACAAGTTAACTCCCATGTATAAAGGGGAGCCTAGTAGAGATGAACAGAATGGATCAGCTGACCCTCTGTTCACATGTAGATATTTGAGCAAAATACAATAAAAGTTGTTCGCTGCTGAATTTGGGGGTTTTTTATGTTATTATTGTATGCTTGATTAATATACTATACCAAAATTCTTTTGGCTAAAATTGGTATGTGTTTAACATCATTTTATGAAAACAAAACAAAAGCTGTGTTTTTATGTTTTAGGTTTGCTTTGAACAAATAGCTAAAATTTTAAATATCTGTCATGAAATATTTTTTAACTTAGTTATTCCATTTACCTTGACAGTGCTTGCAATTATGCTTACTACTAAGAGTATTAGAGTTGATATTTAATTGTTTGGTTTTGCTCTGCAATTTGTCCCATCTACACTATTTTTTAACTCTTTCTTTTCTTGGTTTTGTTCACCTGGGACTTTTACATGTGTGTGCTAGCTTTTGGAAACAATTTTATATAAATTACAAATTTTTCTGTTGTTTATCAATATATTGAAGACACTATTTTGCAGCTTCTGGCTTCCTATTAATATTGAATAATCAAATATCAGTCTAAAAATCATTTTTCTTTGTGGGAAATCCGTTCTTCTCCTGAGCTGCTTTTAATACACTTTTGTCTTTAGTGTGCCACAATTTTGCTATATTATATCAGGCATAGATTTGTTTTTAATTTTTGGCCAAGGATTACTGAACCTGATAATTATTTTTACTACTCATGGAAAATTTATTATCTTATTGAACATTGCCCTGCTACCATTCTCTATATTTTTCTCCTTAGAGCACTCTGATTATATTTAGGTAAGTTGTTCCCACTTAATCCACCATGTCTCTTAAAATCTTCTTCATTTCATGATTGTATTTTTTAATTATGATTATTTAACTCTGTGCTACATTCTAGTTTACTGTGGATTCATATTTCATTTGCTTACTGTTCTTGTCAGCTTATTTAATAAGCTTATGTATATTTATCAAATTTCTACTTTATTATATTTTTCATTATGGGAGATCTATTTAACTTGTTTTTATATCATCCATGTTAGTTTAGAATATCTCTTTTCTTTATCAGACTTTAAACTCCTGTCACTTCTTTAAAAATATAAAGCATTCTTATGTTTGCACCTACTTATATTATTAGTGTATTATAGTGGGTCTGATTCAATAGTTTATTGTTTCTGATGACTCTCACTAATGCTTTCCTTGGTCTTTTATTGTGAACTTATTAGTGGAAATTATTTGAGGCATGTGTTTAATGAGTATTCTTCCAGAGATCATTTGAATTTGCTTTTGTCAGCTTCATGGGCCACTAATGAGACACAGGCTTTAAACTAAATCATCAATTTGGAGGTAAATAGTGAGAATTCTATTTCGAGCCATGTGAGCATTTGTACCGAAGAGTTCTTAGGGGAGACATATTTCCTCTTTTGCTCTAACCAGAAACATGGTAGAGAAAAGCAAGTTTCATTCTGGGGTAGATTTTTTATTCTAGCTCATCATTAATAGTTTTGCCTACCATAGATTCCAGAAATTGTATTTTTGCAGAAATTTGACAGTCAACAGGTACAAAGCTTTAAAAAGATACTATAGAGCAAAATTAATAGAAATATGATAACCTCGGTTTGCTTAATTGTTTTAAGCCAGGAATCTAGGCCTAAAGTCAACAAACGAAACAAGTCAAATGACCATGGAGGTTGGGTGAGACCTGTTGTAGCCATGTGGCTTGTTATTTTATTTTGTATAATTGAGTCTCAACTTCCCCAGAAGAATTTATCCAGGTAGAGCATGTGGTATTAGCAATAACATAGACTTCACCTTGTCCAGTTAGTAAGTAATCAAGAGCTATTCTATGATGTAAAACCACTTTAGCAATAGAATTCAATGAGTGCTGCTGTGTGGAGCTAGTCTCTACAATGGAGTCTGTAATGATTCATAGAGTAACACATAGCTTTATTATCATTTCTTCATTTGCAACAATACCAAACATGACACAAAGCTCTAAAAAATGAAGCAAATCTAAAGTCCCATGATTCACCAGGTAACTCACATTTGACCCTTTCATGTAGTGAAAGGAATTAGTCCAGTGATTACCCCAATGATCAGCTTGGGGTCTGTTATGTACTGACAACAAAGTGGTCAAATATTCTTGTCCACGTTGGCCTCTCATTATCCATGTATCTAAGCCATTTGTGCCCCAAATTGAGTTTCCGGTTCCACAAATTCAAATGTATCCAGGAGAGGTACATAGGATTTTTTTGGAGATAAGGGTTCTACATAGAGTTGAGTTAAGCCATGTGTATGTTTTATTATTACATCCAATTAATAGTGATTTTTTCTGGAATTCATTCCAATAATCTTATTTGCAAATATCAGCGATCCCTAAGGAGAGGTTTGCAAATTTGGCTCATTGCAGATCCCAGAGGCCTAACTAGGAGGCCTGTGATTTAACCAAGGTAAACAATGTGTAAGCATTAAAGGGTAATGAGAAAGCTTAAATCTATAAAAAGGTCCAGGTGTGAAACTGGAACAGTCATTTGGTGGTGGAATACCAGTGAAGTTAATTACAGGGTGAACTAAAGGGTCACTAGCATCATGGATAGATTAGGGGTCTAATGACAGATACAACAATTAGTAGACAATAGACCGGAAAATATGGATAAAGGAAATATCTTTCCAGGAAAAGGGAAAGAGAAAAGTAAAACATAACAGTGGAAAAAAAATATGCAGGACTAGTCCAATCATCTTGAGTAATCTGTTTACCACAGATGTCACCTGATTCGATTCCTGGAAATTTTTAGTTTTAACTCATGAACAGGTTTAATAAGATTTTAGTGATGGAGTACACGTATCCAGGAATCAATCCCTCTAAGCTTGGTGGCACGAGTGTTGGTTAACAAGACCTGCTATGTGTCCTTCCAGTGAGGTTGGGGAGAATCCTTTTGCATGTGTCTTTTCCAATAAACAAAAACTCTTTGAAGAAAATGCTATTTAGGATTGTAACTGATTGCAAATACTTTAAGAGAAGAATCAAAACAATAATTCGGAGAATGACAAAGACTTAGAATGGTCATAGTTAAAATCTGATGAGAATTCATTATAATAATGACACAGATGACAAGGAATTTGGTTATTTTTATGATTTACAACAAACAATTTAACATAATAATAATGTTATAATTAATAATATATTTATAATTATATCTAATATAATAATTTTCTAGAAATTTCATATAATTTTGAAAGACATATTAACATATCCATACAAATATAAATCAAAGAAGGTTAAACATAATTTCTTATTTTGATATTATATTTGCCATATAATTTAACATATATAATAAGCTTAATTGGTTTAATACGTCTCTTTTAGATTTTCCTAGGCTTTTATGAAATGTCTCAAAGTTAGTTAGAGGTCAAACAATCTTGATTCCAGAATTTGATTTTGGGAAGTTTTTCAAGGATGCCAAAAGATTTAAAACACTTGATTAAATTGGATCATAGATCACTCTGAAATAATTCCAAAATGACAGAAATTTAAATACAAATATAGAAAAGTTATATGGTTGTAGAAACTCTTTTAATATTGTGGAAACTCACTTTTCTTAAGCAAGCAAAGAACTAATGAACAAAACATGAAGCAAAAGATATAATATTCTTAAAACACAGAATATTTGTTTCCTAAAAGGTAAAGAAAACCTTTTATTAATACTATAGATGGTGCTCAGCTCATGATGGTTTGACTTATGATTTTTCAACTTTATGATCGTGCAAACATGATATGCATTCAGTAAACAGTGGTATTATACCTATTTATCATTAGCCATCTGATTGTGAAGGTAAACAATCAATACTCTGGAGTGTGCTGTGTTGCCAGTTGACTTTGCCCACCTGTAGGCTAAGATAAGTGTTCTAAGAATGTTTAAGATAGTCTTAGCTAAGCTATGATGTTTGTTAGGTTAGGCACATTAAATGTATTTTTGACTTATGGTAATTTCAATTTGTGATGAGATTATTAGGATATAAATTCATCATAAGTCCAGAAGCATCTGTGTTTTCTATTAAGAGCAAATCAATACTCCAAGAAAACTTTGTTGTTTCAACAGAGAGGATCAAATTCTAGTTTTGCATTAGTGTATTTTTATAATAATGGTCAACTTTTTAGAAAAACATATAATTTTCTTTTAATTTTAGCCAACTCGATCTCATATAAAATTCTTTTCACAAAATTCATCTTCCACAAACATTAGACAATTTCTTATTCTTTTAATTATTTTCTCTTTTTTCTTTCTTTCTTTCTTTTTTTTGGAACAACCAGTCATTTTACTTCTGGAAAAAAATTACTTTCTTTTTCCCCTAACCAAAACACATCTTCCATATCTCATAGCTTCTCTTACTAAAAACATGTCCTACTTTTTTTACATATGAAATTGTTTCCCTTTTTTTTAGTTTCAATTACCATATGTTGATTAAAATGTTTTTAACTCTCAGTAACCTTAATTTCCAGTGAAAATATAGGAAGTAAGCAATTTCAAACTGTCATATATCAACATTTTATGAATATACATTTCAAATTTTTAAAAACAATGCCTCCTTTTAGAACGATTTTTCTATGCTTACTAATAGACCCAAATATATACAGCTTTTCTATGCCATACAAAAATAAGATGCCAAATTATATATATTTTAAAACTTATGTTCAGCAATTAATGTTACTTAGAAATAACTTGAATATTTCATAATTATTTATTATTTAATTTAACATGACTTTAAATCTCCAAGTTACTTTGACAAGTTCACCTATAAAATTTTACCCCATTTACATTCCCCTAATTTACTTCTTCTTAATGATAATGTTTGAATTGCTCATGGAAAACAAGGCTAGCAATCATCTTAAGATGGTTTTTTAACAAATCAAGTGAATGTTTAAAATATCACAAAAGCAAAGAAACTAATTTATCTTCATTGTGTATTCTGCTCTTGGGTTGGATTTATGGCTTTATGGTCTTATACATCTAGGAGATAACAAGCTAGTTTGACTAGTAAATCTAGATAAAAATACATGCTTGTATTATAATTAATGCTGACAATTCTGAAAGCATTTCTGTTTTTATTTCACCAACAATTTTTAAACTAGCTTTATTTACCTTAGTCCATCTCAAATCATATGAACTAAAACATATTTGAGTTAGTTTCTATTTTCTGGAAGAATTTTTATATGAGCACTTATATATATATATTTAATTCCATTCATACTATCAATATTTTAATTACCAGTTTCATCACCCTGAACAATTGTTAGCCATGTGACTCTAAATTTGTACTACCAAAGGGATGACTCTTACATGAAATAAGGTAAAAAAGTTATATCTCAGAGGCACAGAATTTAGGTATAAACACCATAATTTGTGGCTACAAAGAAAGGTATAAATAGGAAGACCAGTCAGGGCTGAGGCTTGTTATAGGGATTTATACTTATGCCTTTCCCACTTACAGTGGGAAAAGTCTCCAGGGATTTAGGTGCAGAGAGGGAGACACCTTTACACCTTTACAGAGGTAGATTTTTTTTATAGATGTAAATTTCTTTTCCAAAGAGTTTCAAAATAGCCAGAAAAATGTCAAAAACTGGTATTTTGAAGACAAATTTAGTTTGATAGGCAGTCTTTCAACTTAGTTTGTTTCTTAATTATATTATTGCTTCCAAGATGGAGCTCACTAACAAATAAAATGAAGAAAAGCATTTTCTATGCCTGGACTCAATTGTGGATAGTACTAATATAAACCAAAGTTCTAAACCAAAGTATACTTAACAAGTGACTCAAGACTAAAGCTAGTAAGCCTTTTTTGACTTTAACCATGGATACCTGAGACACCCCCAAAGAGGAAGTGAAAATAAGCATTCCTTTCATGGTCTAAAGCCACTTTCAAAGACAGCAAAATAGAAAATGACTTGTCAAGACAACACCTCTGAGAGTTGGCAACAATCAGTATGCTAGCCACAAGTAGGGTGCAATCCACATCTCTGTCTGGCCATATGCCAGATGCACATAGGGTCTAACCCGCTGTTCTGACTGGCCATGTTCTTGGGGCTACCAACCTTTTGATTGGTTGCCTGTCTTGCAGCCCCAAGAAGCTTCATGACCCTGACAAGCAGAAAGTTAAACCAAGTTCTTAGTTCAAAGAAAAAATGAGATAAACAAAAAAGCAACTGTTGTCCATGGGAGGAAAAAATTCACTAGTGAATGGGTACCCCAAAATAAAGAGTCATTAGTTTTTTACAATGAATCTTTAAAAAGTCATATTCAAATCTTGTTTTCTCTTTGAGGCTTCTGAAAGCCAATTAAAATAGGAATCTCATTTTCTCTTCTTAATTCAGGGGAGTTGAATCCAGGGGAGTGGACATTCAAGTGCACTTTTTAGATGAACAGTCTTGTTCATCTGGAATGTTCCACATTATGTTCATTGTAAGTTGTGTAAATATACTTCTAAAGCTTTCAATAACATGCAAAAGTATAAACCTTGCATCCAAATGTTGCTGCCATTTCAGCAGGAAGTAACCTGATGGCTACGTCACACCTCCTCCGATAGATATGGAAGCGTAAAATTGGGAGTGGAGAATATATAACAGAGGGAATGGCCTGAAAAAAAAATCGAAAGATATTTTCTGTCTCTTTAAAACTTCCCCCACTCTTTTTGAAACCTGAGACCTGCATCCCTACCTCAGGGCACGTGGTCAGGAGGGACAGGGGAAAGTCTTGTGTTTTTTGTGTTAAAGAAGATAGCTTAGCTGAACTGTGTGCTCCATCCCAGGCCCAGGGGCTCCATCCTAGCCCTGGAACCTGGCCAGAGGAAGTCTGGGTGGGCCTCCCAGGTGAGCAGAGGTCATGGCTTTGTCTTTGGCAGAGATGGGATGATTAGAATCATTAATAAAAATATCCTGGAACTGAGGGCCCTCCCTTTAAAAGCTCTGTATTTCTGTTTAGGGACAGCAATTTGAATTTTGAAATGATAGTCTGCCATTTTCCTCTTTTGCTGGCAAAGTAATAAACTTCTCTTTCCTTCTTCTCAAATCATTTGTTCTTGTTATTCTGATACAACCTCGAGGACAAGTGTCAAGCTTTCAGTAAGAGTAATTCTAAATGTCCTTGCTATAATTTTCTCATCAGTTGAAAAAAATGTTCATAGGATGGACCATAATGTTTGGACACATAGCAGGCTAGAGTCCCTGAAGGGTGATTAGCTTCACATGTCTTAGAATTTGAGTATCTCTGCTATGGTCTGGATAGTTGACTCCTTCAAATTTCATGTTTAAATATGGTTTTCGATGTTGGAGGTGGGGCCTAGGGGAGATTCTTGGGTTGTGGGGACAGATCCCTTATGAATGGTGTGGTGCTGTTCTCATGAGAACCAGTTATTAAAAAGAACATGGCACCTCTTACCTTCCCTTTGTCTCTTCCTTCCTCTTTTACCATATATATAAACAGAGATTTATTTGTTTATTTTTTTTTCCTCTCCTTCCTATTAACTTTAAGCTCTTAGAGGATACTCCTGTCTGGTTTTTATCACCATCATTTCTCAAGGAGCCACAATGATTTCCTGATACAAAGTTGAAAAGATTATTTTCAGCTTTTATTATGCTTAACTTCCTAGAAAAATTTAGAACTGTGAATATTTTAAATATTTTATCCCATTACTTTAATAGTTTTCTTCTACCAGATTATTTCTAAATCTTCTCTTAATATATCTAATATTATGCATATTATATAATACATATACACATTAAAGAAAATGAACTGAGAAGTTAGCATAATAAAGAGTTTGTGTATGATCCGAACATCAGAGACCAATTGAAAAAGGTTTTAATCAGGAGAGTCACAAAATCAGGTTTTTATTCTAGAGAAATTATTTTAAAAGTTGTTGAGAGTGTATTGAAGGGAATCAAGACAAGAAGCACAGAGATCATTTGGGGAAAAACTGCAATTATAAAAAGTGGGTAAAAGAAGTACATTATATACAAAATGAAGACAGGAAGATCCAAAGGAGGCAGAGCATGCATAACTTGGGGCCTGATTGAATATACATGAGGAGTAAAAATAGGGCAGAAGCATACTGATAAAACATAAAAAGCAAGTAAACACAGAAATAAAAGCAAAAAAAAAAAATTCTGACTAATGTACACGGGTGATAGTACTTTTTTTAAAACCATTATAAAGCATGGAGTTGAGATATATATTTGAGGAAAATTGTTTTTTTGAGACACCTGAGTTTAATTATCCATGAACCATTTGCGTATAGATGTTTAATGAGCAAACCAATAAAGGCTTTGAACTCAAAGAGAACAATTAGTGATACATATCTGAAAATTATCAAAATATTTTATCATGGGAATTAAAGTCATAAGAATAATGTGGATTACACAAAGAGGAAAAGAATTTACAAAATATAAACTAGAAACCAAAATGCAATGAGTGATGGATAAAGAGAAGGAAACTAAAATTAAATAACCCTAAATTAAAAAAGAAAAGCTTTATGTCATGGAATTCAAGAGAAGATATAATTTCGAAAGAAAAGAAGAAAATGGACAATAGTTTTTAAACCTCTAGAAAAGTCAAATATTAGAAAAGCTGAAAGGAGACCATACACACGGCAATTCGGAAGCTGTAGGGAATTTTTGCTTCATTGAAAAGCCGCAGGTGATTATTTGATTGCAGTGAATTGAGAATGGAGGGAGAAATATTTCAAACTAATTTTAGGGAGTATGAAAGAAGGCTAAGAGGTTATTCCTAAAGAATACAAAACTGAAAGAAAGTTTAAAAATTGTTTTGCTATAACATTTCACATCTTTTACATACAGTGTATCTGTCAAAAAATTATTGTAGCTATAATTATTTTTAAATTTTTGGTCTTTTAACTTTTATGTTATAGGTAAAAGTGATTTATGCATTACCATTACAGTATTAAAGTACTCTGAATATAACTTAACTATATTACTACTTTTATAAGTAAGTTTTGTACCTTCTTATGTTTTTCATGTTATTAGTACATGTCCTTTCATTTCAACTTGAAGAACTCCCTTTAACATTTCTTATAAGTTAGAGCTAGTAGAGATGACCTCCCACAGCTTTTGTTTATCTGGGAAAGTTTTTAAAATTCTATATATTTAAGGTTTATATGCTATTTTGGCATACATATACATAGTGAAATGATTACCACAGTCAAGCAAATTAACATAGCCATCTCCTCATATAATTCCCTTTTCCTGTGGTACAAGCAACTGAAATCTACTCTCTTAGTAAATTTCCTGTATACAATATAGTACTGTCATCATCCAGTACATTGAATCTCTAGATTTATTCATCCTATATAACTTCAACTTTGTACCCCTTGACAAACATGTTCCCATTTTCTACATCTCCCTGTACCTCATAACCAAAGGGGGCTACTCTCTGTTTCCATGTATTTAATTTTCTTATAATCCATACGTAAGTGAGATCATGCAGTATATTTCTTTTTGTGCCTTTCTTATTTCACTAAGAACAATGGCTGACAAGTTCATCTATGTTATCTTTATCTGTTCTTCATCAAGGAACGGTGTCTTTGCCAGTTACAGTATTCTTTGTTGGCAGTTATTTTCTTTCAGCACTTTGAATATATTATCCTACTCTCTCCTGCTCTGCAAGGACTTTTTTTTTGAAAATGTACTGACAGCCTTTAGTGATTCCCTTGTATACGATGAGTCACTTTTCCCTTTCTGCTTTTAAAATTCTCTATTTGTCTTTGACTTTCAAAAATTGATTATAAGGTGTCTTGGTGAAGATCCACATGTTTAACTCATATTGGGCTCTTTGGGCTTCATATAATAGATGTGGATGCTTATTTTCCTTTTCAGATTTGGAAAATTTTCTGCCATTATTTCTTTCAATAAACTTCCTGTCCCTCCCTTTTTCTCTGTTCCTTCTTCCAGTCTCATTATACACATGCTGTTTTGCTTGATTATGTCTCATATGTCCCATAGGGTTTCTTCACCAGACTTATTCTTTTTTTTCTTTTTGTTTCTCTAATTGGGCAATTTCAAATGACCTGTCTTTGAGCTAGCTTATTTTTTTTTCTACTTACTGAATCTGCCACTGAAGCTTTTCATGGAATTTTTCAGTTCATTCATTGCATTCTTCATCTCCAGAAATTCTGCAATGTTCATTTTTTTGGTTTCTCTTTATTGAACTTCTCGAACTTCTCATTTTATTTATGTATTGTTTTCCTAATTTTTGTTTAGTCATCTTTATATGATCTTTTGTAGCTTGCTGACTTTCTTTGAAACAATTATTTTGAATTCATTCTGAAGCAAATTGTAGATCTCCACTTTCATAGGTTTGGTAACTGGTGCTTTACTGTTATTCTTTGGCCATGACATGTGTTCCTAATTATTCAGTCATTTTACTTGTGGCCTTGCCTTAATGTCTGCACATCTGAAGAAGCAGGTGACTGTTGCAGTCTTTATAGACTGTCTTCAGCAGGAAAATCCCTTTATGTCACAAACCAGCCCATCTAGAGATTGTGGGAAGACCATCTGGTGGGGTCCATGGGAAGGCTTACTGCTAGAGTCCTCAAGTAGGTTGGCTTGGTACTTGGGTTTCGGGGCTGAGCTGGAAGTCTGGGTCTGTATGTATAGAATTGGATCCTGGGTCTACAGGGACCTTGCTGGTAACAGGGTCTACTGGGGTGAGTCTGACAATGGGGTCTACATGGGCAGTCTCAAAGATTGAATCCACAGGGGCAGACCTGGAGCCTGTGTCCACAGGTGCTTACCTGGTAATGGAGTGGGCATTACATCTTGGTCCATGATGATGGGCCTGGCCTGAGTCCATAGGGTCAGCCAGGGAGGGCCTGGTTCCTGAGTCTGTCAGGGTTGTCTTGGAGCTTGGGAGCAGAAGCCAGGCTGGTGCTGGGATTAGGGTTAGGGTTAGGGTCATCATAAAAGCATAGTTTTGCCATTATACACATTTTGTAACATTTTAAACTAGTAAAAGATTTTCAAACACTTTCTGGATTATATGTAGCCAACTTTTGTTATACTATCAGAGTCAGGTCATACAGGCAATCTTTGGCTTTCTGTACTTCTATTCATTTCAAATAGTACATATACTTAGGGTCTTTATATTAAATCAGGTTGGCCATTAAGACAGCACAAATTCCACATGGGCTGTTTTGAGAACTAGTGTTTTTCATCTTCATGACGCAAACTGCAGCTCAAACACTTGCTCTAAATCACACGTAACCCATATAATTGGTATTAGGACTCAGAGCTCCTGAAGGTTAATCATTATTACCTCAGTCTTCTATTGAGTGTAGTCCTTGAAATAAACAAAATGTCCAAATTTGCTAAACATTTTATTGAGCCATAACCCTGTAGTTATTATTTAATATTGAACATTTTGACAAGTAGAACATATAGGCTACGACATAATAGTTTAATGAGTATAAAAAAAATCTAGCAGAACCTGGAAACCAATTTTCTTTCGATAATAATAACACTGTTAGCTCCTTTTAGGGGAAAAGGATTCTATACTAATACAAAAATAGAGATACTTTCTGGCTTATGATAATCTTTCAATGAACTAAACTAAAGCCTGAGGTCCTTAGAAAAGCATAATTGATGTTAATGATTAATATAATTTTCAGATTTTGGGTCACTGTATTCAGGGCCAGGGTCTTAATCCCCTAAGTGAGTGTGATTAACCAATGGTCTGACTTATGCCCATTGCAAGATTTTTCTCATTTGTGAGGCAGTATTATTTCATCAGTTAGTTGGACTGTGTCCAGTTTATTTGGCAAAGATTTTGTGGGACCATGCTGTGTCCATTTTCTTTGCCTGACAATGATTTAATCTCACTGCAAGAGTGTCAGAGACAGTTATATTAGGCATGGTTTTTTGGATGTAGAATGGTTACTTCAATTTCTTAAGAGGTCACATTTAGCTATATAAATTAAAAAAAAACTCTTTATAGCAACACACAAACATTCATTTATTTTAATGTGGGTATGTGTGTATGTGTGTATCATTTACATTCACATTACTATGTCATCTGCATGTATATATATTACAAGTTTCCAATAGAGCATAGGGTTTAAAAATAGTAATAAAATAAATATTTAGCTGTGAAGGAGCTGTTGAACATTTACTTGTCCACTTTATATACTAATTTAATAGGACTATTATGTGCAAGGCAATGGTCTAGACTCTCTGAATATAGGGGAAAAAAAGGGCATACCACTAGCCATTAAGAAGCATTTAATCAGGGATACCATAGGCACCTTTCTCTAGGAACACGAATATTCACTGTTTTGGAAAGTGACAGTAAACTTTCTTGTTAAACAAATCTATGTCATTCTGCATTTTTGTTCAGAAAATGTGTCATTATTTGAGCAAGACTATCTATTACCCTTAATTTTTAGCTTATTCCATCATGATCTTAGAGTTCCTCATTTTGATCTAGGCCCTCAGGAGAAGGTTGACAATAAAACCAGATAAAATAAATAAAATTAGATGGTATGTTAGAGGTTATATGGATTATGCTGATATATTTTATAGAAAAAAAAAAAAGATCAAAGAGTATATTTTGTTGGGACATTAGGAATGCCAGGGCATGAGGTGGATAGGAGACTGCATTGCAATTGTAAATAGGATACTCAGAGTAGGCCTCATTGAAAAAGTGGTTTTTCAGCAAAAACTTGAAAATGAAGAGGTAGCCATCAGAGTAATAGAGGTAGTACTGTAACAGAGGGCATAGCCTGGAAAAAACAAAACAAAACACGGCTGTCTCTTTAAAACTTCCCCACTCTTTTTGGGAACAGTAGCTCAGCCTGCATGCCTGAGTCAGGTTAAGTCCTTTGTTACAAGAGATAACTCAGACATCCCAGGCCAGGCCAGGCCATGCCACCACCCTCCCCTCAACTTGGGCCTGGTGGGGCTTTGTCTTTGGCAGAGATGGGACAATTAGAGCAGTTAACCACAATAGCCTAGAACTGAGGGGCACTCCCTTTAAAAGCTCTGTATTTCTGCTAATGTTCAGGGAATTTCAATTTTGAGATGAGAAGGTCTACCATTTTTCCTCCTTTGCAGGCAGAGTAATGAACTTTTATTTTCTTCTCTCATTCTTCTGATGGGCCAAGCTTTTGGTAACAGTACGTCTAGCCAGAAAGAAAGTGATTGTCAAGGCCCTGAAGTTGAGAGTGTGGCTTTGTGTAGCAATAGCCTTGGAGGCTATTATAAAGGTTTTGTTTTTTTTTTAAGTAATTAATCTTTAAAAATTTTGTTGTAGTAAGAACACTTAACGTGCAATCTACCCTCTTAAATTTTTAAGTGTATATTATTGTTATGTACAACCACAATATTGCACAAAAAATCTTTAGAACTTACTCTCTTGCATAAAAGAAATTTTAGCAACTCCCTGTTTCCCCATATAATTGGAATTATGCAGTGTTTTTCCTTCTGTAACTGGTTTATTTCAGTTAGCATTGTTAACAAAAGACCATGAAGCTTGTGGAAGAAAAACAAAAAGTTTTACTTTCTTAAAAACAAAAACTACAGATTTAGGAGACATAACTTCCAATGTAAACAGAAAACGTGTTCTGGAGAACAAATAGCAGGTCCAGCTGAAATAGGGAAAGTTCCTGCTTTAGTCCTCAATCAAGTTCACATATGCAAATAAATAATTCAAACTTGCTCACTTCCAATTTGTTGAAAACAGCTGAGTTTCATCTGGGTAATTTCCAAGCCCAGATCATATGTCTCTAATGGATGCCCCTTTTTGTAGGCTGGTGGGAGGAGTTTTCCAGCCAGGGAGTCTCACTCAGCTCCATTCAGAGAAACCGTGTTAGCTCAGAGGCACAAACAGGATATGCATTTGAAGCTGCTCTGTCTGGGAACAAATGAGGTGTGACTGCTCACTCACTATGACCACTAGGTTAGTTTCATTTCACATTTTCCCCTTTTGGTAAAAACTTGCCATAGACAATGTTGATGACCAGTATATGATGTTATGTTTTGTCCCATGTTGTTGCCAGGGTGATGTGGCTACCTACCCTGGGTCTATCTAAACCATCAGAGAGAGTCATGTGGCCGAGATTTATGGGCAACTTAAATAACCCTGACCATGCAAGGTGCAAAAAGATGAACAGACACTTGTCAGATATCTAAAGTGTTTCTGATTGATTAGGGATAGCACAGAAAATCTGTAAGTGCTGACTAATCATAATTTGGGTTAGAGACTGATTAAGGCATCTGGTAAGACAAACAAGAATTAATTTTTATGGAGCCAGATACTTAGACCCGGGACAAGTCAGACCATTACAAATTGAAGGGTGGAGAGAAGTAAGGAGTCCAAGGGGAGTCAACTGAAAAAATCAGAGAATTTGAAATTGAACCAATCCAATGAGTTCAGAGAAGGAACTCTCTCTAAGGACTTAGCTAGTGTCAGAAATTTAGAGGTTTCCCATTTGACCTAAGGTGTTGACAATTGCCCAGACACCATCTTGTGCAGCAAGTAGGTAGTCTAGTGCAATATAATTTTCCAGTACTATTCAGGAGAGAGAATCTAAGGATTTTTGTTGGGCTCTAATGTCTTGGGCAGTAGACCAGGCAATCTTACCAACAGTTCAAGAGAGATTTCTAATCATATTATCATTTGCAGCATAACCAAACCCAAATACAGATTCTATTATACGGAAAAACCTCATACCTTCACTGGGGCCAACCCCTCCAGAGAGCTCACAGCCCTGGGAGTGTCCACAACTATCATCTTCATAATCTGAGTAGTTATCCTCAGGATAATTATCTATCACAGACAGCACTCTTTTGAGTCTAGAATGCAGGCCATACTGAAAAATGTGGTCCTTTTGCAGGATGATGAGGGGTACAGTCAGATAGCCCAGCAAAGAAGTACCTCCCATTTGCCAGGTGTCTAAGCAGAATGTGCTCAGGATTGTTCCTTGTGTCCACAAACAAAAATGTAGCCCATCAGGATACAAGGGATCATTGACCTATTCTTGAGATTTATGGAATTATCAATTGATAGGGAGACCATGAGGTTTTGAAACCAGGGATTGGTTTGAAGGAGCACAGTTGCAAATGGTATGGGGAGTAAAGACCCAT
>CAUYSK010108538.1:0-13269 GCA_963575035.1 Avahi laniger
ATGCCTGGCTAATTTTTTCTATAAATTTTTAGCTGTCCAATTAATTTCTTTCTATTTTTTAGTAGAGACGGGGTCTTGCTCTTGCTCAGGCTGGTCTCGAACTCCTGAGCTCAAACAATCTGCCCGCCTCGGCCTCCCAGAGAGCTAGGATTACAGGCGTGAGCCACCGCGCCCGGCCTTTTTTTTTTTTTTTTTAAATTCTAGGGTATTGTGAGGGTACAAACATTATAGTTACACTCTGTACCCCCATAATATACTGAAATAAAAAAAAAGTAGAAAAAAAAGAAAAAATATCTTATGAAATCTTTAAATTAGAATCTTGCATTGGTGTGGTACTCTGGTTACAACAGATGAACCAATATTGATATATTATTATTAACCAATGTCCATAGTCTGCATTAGGATTCATTCTTTGTATTGTGCAGTTCTATGGGTTTTGCCAAATGCATAATGTCATGAATCCACCGTTATGGTATCAAACAGAATAGATTTACTGCCCTACAAATCCCTGTGTTTCACCTATTCCTCTCTCCCCCCACATCCAACCCCCGGCAATCACTGACATTTTCATAATCTCTATAGTTTTGCCTTTTCCAGATGTCATATAGTTGGAATCATAGAGCATTTAGTCTTTTCAGACTGTCTTCTTTTACTTAGCAATATGCATTTGAGGTTCCTCCACGTCTTTTCATCGCTGGATAGATCATTTCTTTTTATCACTGAATAATATTCCATTGTATGGATGGATATACCACGATTTGTCTGTCCATGTACCTAGCAAAGGACATCTCAGTTGCTTTCAATTTGGGGCAATTAGGAATGAATACATTTGCTACAAAAAAAAAAAATTCATTTCTTTATCCACACAAAAAATGTGGGGTTTTTGTTCGTTTTTGTGATGACAGGAAGTCTTTTAAGTGTTGGATAAACAAAACCAAGACACGTAGTCCTCACTGTGCAAAAGTCACCTTCTAATGGGGGAGCACGACAAGTAGACAGGTGAGTACAGGTGATAGCTGTTAAGAAAGAGGTAGGCAGGGAGTTTCATGGGAGAAAATGAACACTCCTATCAGAAATTAGAAGAGAGTCAGTAAAAGTTCCCTGTAAATGATAGTATATGATCTGAACCTAGAAGCATAGTGGGAGTTAGGAAAATAAAATGGAAAAGCAGAGGAGGAGAAGGGGAAAAGCAGAGTAATCTGAGAGAGTACGGGCCAGTTGGGATTTGTATGTCGCTTGCTGTGGCTCGGTTTCAGCATGCGGAGAGTTCACTACTGCATTAGACCATCGCACTTGAATCATGCAAGAGCTCAAGTGCCATGTTGGGGATGTTGGGCTTTACTTGAAAGCCTAAAAAGCAAATGAAAGATTGAATGCAAAGATGTGACAGGATCATATTTGTGTTTTTGCAAAGTTCACCTAGAAACAAAGAAGAAAGTAACTGGATGTGTGTCTTAGTCTATTTTGTGCCACTGTAATAGAATATCGAAGAATGGATACTTTATAACGAACAGAAACTTAATGGCTTGCAGTTTTGGATGCTGAAAAATCTGGAAGGGACATCCTGGCTGAGTCATAACATGGAGGATGGATCACATGGTGGAAGGGCAAAGAAACGTTGAGAGAGCAAGAGAGAGCTAAACTGAGGCCTTTAATAAGGAACCCATTCTCGCAGTAATGTACACACTCTGATGATAACGGCATCAATCCATTCATGAGTGTGGTATCCTCATAACTCAAATATCTCCCATTATATCCCACTTCCCAACTCTGCTGCATCAAAGATCAAGTTTCCAACACAAGAACTTCGGGGGACACATTCAAAGCATAGCAAAAAGACAGTCAGTCCTTTTCAATAATCTAGGTGACAGATGATAAGTTCCTAAATTAACGTAGTGGCTGTTGGGTAGGAGGGAAGGTTGTGATATTACAAATGCATAATTTATCAGTGATAGTTGATACATATTGAAAGAAGGTTTGCTTTCAAGCTTCTATTGATTCTGACAGGGACAATTGAGATGCCATTTTCAAACTGAACCATTTTACACCTGGGAATCTCTGCCTTTAAATTTCGATGGTACTTTAAAAAAATTTACCCATTTTTAGTGCTCGTTTCCACTACTGAGCTCCTTGATGCCAAAAACTATGGCATACTTCTCAGCATCCCCAATAATACATAATCCAGTTCTTTGCTTTAATGGGTACTTGATATATATTGATCACTGATAGGTTATCTCTAAATCAAAAGTAATATTGTTGAGTACTAGTTAAAGAACATAGAGGGAAGTAATGAAAAAAGTTATGGGTGGCAAGTTTTATGCTTTCATCATAGAACATATGCTTCTTGGTTGTACTTTTCACAATTGCAATTAAGTAACAAATTGCATAATTTTTCATTGGTCTTGGTCTTTCCCATTAAAGTGTATAAATTCTGCTACAATAAGAGCCATGTTTATCTTGCTTATTGTTGTATTCTCATGCTTAGAATGGTGTCTGCATCATAGTTGGTGCTTAATATTCAGGGAATGAATAAGCCTAAAACATATGGATGGAAAGGAATTACCCTTTATGAACCACTTATTATTTTCCAGGTATTACCATAGGTATATATTTTGTAAATATTATGTATTTGTGAAAATATTTCTAAATATTAGTAACACCATAGAATAAGGATTAGCACCATCATTTTACAATTTAAAACACTCTGACTCAGAGAGCCTGGATGACTTATAGGACAGCCAATGAATAGCATTTCTGGAATTTTAGGGCTATTTCTTCTATCTCCAAAGTCTGTCGAGTTTATTGTTGTTGTTGTTATAATAAGTTGTCCCTCTAAGCATGTTAGTTTCATTTGGGAAAGGATATTTGTAATGTGTGAGTGTCACTAAACATCAAATCTGCATAGTGGGCTAGTGTTCAGATTAACAACCACTTATTCAGTGGCCCTAAGGTACCAGCTCTGGCCCATAACAACAAAAGTGAATTATACAAAGCCCCTGTCCTAAAAAAACCCCACACTAATGGTGGAGACAAATGCTTAAGCAGATAATTTAGATGCAATAAAAAATGTATGTGTGAATGCACACACAGACTCAAACTGCAATGAGAATGGTATGCTTAAGCAATCTTAGAGTTTCAAGGAACATTTTTTAAAGAAGTGGAATATTCATCCAAATCTTAAAGAATACGAATTATCCAGTAAGAAATGGGACATCAGTTAGAGAAATACTTCAGTCCAAAACAGTGTGGGTACTCAGCAAAAACAAATCTAGTAATTTAATATTCCACAGCACTGTTAAATATTAAAGCAAGAAATGAGATGAGGTGAAGTTAAGAAAGTTGATTGGACTTCTTATCCCAAGTTATAATACTTCAATTTAATTCTGTAGTCAGTGGAAAATAGTTCTTTTATGGAAGGCATTGAAATAGTTGTATTTTATCTGCTTGATTCTGGCTGCATTTTAGAGAATGGGTTTAAATGATGATAAGCTTGGGAAAGGGAGAGTGGAGAGTAATCTAGGTAAGTGTCTCAACTAACACAACAGAAATAGAGATGGAGAGAAGGAATTGGATTCAAGAAATAGGAGGTAAATCCTCTCTTGACCTTACTTCTTCTCCTAGTTGTCTCTTCATTTCTTTCCTACCCTCTGATCACACAACTTCTTGAAAATGTCATCTCGAGGTGCTGACTTCATTTCCTCTCACCTTGTCTTCTCATCTCCTGAAACAGGTTCTCTGCCCTCACCATTTCATCAAGACTGTTCCTGTGTAGGTCACAAATGACTTTCCAGTTGTCAAAATTGAATGGTCTTATCGCTATTCTTATCTTATTTGGCTCAAAGTAGTATTATTCATTCCTTCTTTTCCAAATACATTTTTCTCTTGACTTCTGTAATACATTACTCTAGTTATGTCTTTTCTTAGTCTCCTTTGCTAGTTTCTCATCCTCACTACAGCAAACAGAAGAGGATTTCAAACCTAGGATCCATCAACCTATCTCTGCAGACTTTTTCTGCAGATGGACCTGTTCTTGTCCTTTTAGACTTATCTCAAATGTCAGATCTTAGGAAGTGGCCCCATCTCTCCTCTCCATTCAGTCTCTGTTCTGTGCTCCCAGTTATGTTACATCCTTCTCTTTTATTGCATGCATAACGTTAGTGATTGCATAGATAATGCTTCCTGGCTAAATTGCCAAATCCTCAACAGCATGGCCACCTCATATTTAGCCTTGATTTATCAGTTTCTAGACCTGGAGGGGGAGGGCCCCACAAACTTTCCAAAATGGAAAATTTGCATGTGAGTGTGTATAAGCTCCACGATGGCAGGCACTCTGTCATCTCGCTTGCTTCCCACTGTATTTTGGCACCATGTGGGGACTTAGGGAACAGATAGATAAACGAATGAATGAAATTCTTTACTTTTCAGAAGAGACCATTCCTCCTCCCTTCCATGGAAGCAATCTCCAAAGTGGCACGAATTGGGATAATTTGAGAGAAATTCCATTACGCAGCTCACAGGGCCTTGTTTTAAAAGGAGTGGGGGAGGGCAAGCACAGGGGACCATGCAGTAAATCCAGAGCTGACTCCCCCTAGGGAGAAAGGACCAGGGGAGGGACAGGTTTCTAGGAACGGAGAAGAAAAATGAACACTGAGTGAGTGGCACAGCAAGTTCTAGGTGACCATCAAAGGAAGAACGAGAAAAATAGCATCCATGGTGTCACTCTCCTCTGTCCCTTACATCGCCTGGGGGTTCTCCACTGGCTGAGCCCAAAGGAAACCAGAGGCCCCCCAAGAGCCACTAATTTCCTCAATTTCGTAATCCCTGGGGACCCTGGAAGCCTACTATTTAGTCACAGGGACAGAAAGCAGGTTAAAAAGGGTGGAAATTAGATTGCAAGGAGCAAGCCTATGTCATTTTTATCTTTTCTTATGTTATCTTTTGCCAAATATCTTTATCTAATTTTTATTTAATCAAATTGATTAAACTTTATAGTTTCTGAAATTGATATCACAATTAGATTATTCCCACTCTGAGATTATAAAAAATATTTCCTCATTTTCTGTCTATACTTGTATAGTCTACTTTCCTATCTTTAAATATTTGACCCAATTTGTATGTGTTTCACATTCTTTTCTATGTCTCAAATGTCTAACTAATTATTTGAATGTAATTTATTAGATTCTTCATTTTGGAGGATACACTTTGACTGTACATTTTATTGTGATGGAGTAAGAACTCAAAGAATGAGAGTTAGAATTAGGTGTTAATTTTTTAAATTGCTCTGGGAATAGGTGAGAAATAGAAATTAACAGAAGAATAGAGAATGTATCCTGGTAAAAGTTATTATAAAATTAAGATCAAATCAGTAATCTTTTATGCTTTCACAAATATGATTTCTTTTGCCTAAAATGTGTTTCCTAACCACCCTCCGTATTCCCAGACTTTTTCTGCAGATGGACCTGTTCTTGTCCTTTTAGACTTATCTCAAATGTCAAATCTTAGGAAGTGGCCCCATCTCTCCTCTCCATTCAGTCTCTGTTCTGCGCTCCCAGATATGTTACATCCTTTTCTTCTATTGCATGCATAACATTAGTGATTGCATAGATAATGCTTCCTGGCTACATTGCCAGATCCTCAATAACATGGCCACCTCATATTTAGCCTTGATTTATCAGCTTCTAGGCCTGGAATGCCCACAGATAGTGCCATAAATAATGAATATTAAATAGTGAATAAGGCCGACCTAATTGAAGATATGGATACTAGCTGGGGGTTGAGAAGCCAGGGTCATGTAGCTAAGTTTAGTGCTGAGACAGTTTGTAAAACAGAAGTCAGTTGGGAAAGTGGGAGTTAGCTGAGGAAAGGAATCTGATTCACCAGCAGGCTTGGAATTAGTAGGAGGATCTGGATCTGGCCTCAGGAGAGTGTCTCGGTGTGGGGGGGAGAGTGGAGGTCAGTGGCAGGGAGTGAGCTGAGCTGGGGCAGCCCAACAATTATGGGACTCAGTGAAAAGAGGGTCTGTGCAAGGTTAGAAAGAAAACGACATTCTGAAGGAGGAAGAGGGAGTCTTATCTTTCTTTGCCAAATTCTGTCTTTACTCATCATATAAACAATGTCAAAAGATACAATTACAACAAATTTAGTTTAAAGATCTTAATTTTTATTTGCAATTCTAGAATCTGTCAACACCTTATTCTACAAAATAGAATATTTCAGTGGACAAATAGAAGAAGGTGGTTTTATAGACAGAAAAGGGCTGAGGAAAGCAGCAACTGAGAACAAAAAGGAGAATGGTCATTTCAAAGTCACTTTCCTTGTAAAGGTTAAAGCAGAGGGGACTTCCTTATCATCTCAGCTGAAACCGGCCTGTTTGGAATTTGACTATTATTTTACTCTCTCCTGATTTCTTGGGAGGTCAGATAAAGATCTTAGTTTCGGCTTGTTGGTGTGGAACTTCAGCGTGAGTAACTCCATTTGGTTTGGTCTGTTGGGACTAGTGCAGGAGCTCGGTCCAAACCAATGGCCTCCCATAAATTTTATTTTACAAGGCGGTACTCATTTTGAAGGTTTAAAGTTTCTTCCAGCTGCTATTTCATTTGCACCAGGCACTTAATTATAATGGCTGACAATGAGTGTGTGGGCAGGGCTGCTGAGCTGGGGCAGAAAGGGGAGCTAGATGGGTGAAGGACAAAGTCGCCGGCCAGGAAAGGCCTGGCTAAGGGCTTCCAGGATTTGTATTGCAACATGTTGGGCATTTGAATGTGTCCATGGAATCCACTCCTTCATGAAATATGTCTGAACTTGGTCTGTGCCTAACACGTGGCTCTTAGTCTATTAAAAATTATCCAGTAGCATCAATTAATAAATTATTTCCATGGCAATTAATGTTTGTTTTTAATAATGAATCTTATTCAAACTATTAGGTATTAAGATTATAAAAATAAATCAAATCGTGTTAAAGACCTTCTCTTACATATAATTTTACTATCCTAGAGTCTTTTATCCTATTCATTTAACTCTGCTAGTTATAAATAAACATTGAGAGTTTCAGGTAGAAAAAGTGTATATATTTGCATCAATAATCTACAGGTGTATTTATGTTTTTCATATTGTAAATAGATTGAAAACAAAATTTTCAGATTTTCATTTATATTCTGCAGCTATAGAACTGGTTTATGGGCTCTATTAGCCTTGTCCAATGCACACTTTTATTTGGCTTCTTCTATGCTACAAGTTACATAACTACATCAACAACAATGCTAATACTAATAATGGTAATCATAGCAAATGCTTAGACAGCAGTTATCATGTATCAGGTACTTTTCCATGTATATTCAGTTCACTTACATCATTCCCTCCCTCACATCATTTCCATGAAATAGGTACAATTATTACTTTTATTTGAATAATGAGGAAACTGAGGCACGGGGGAGTTAAGTGACTCAGATAAGACGACACAGCTAGTAAGTAGAAGAGTGGGACTCAAATCCAGGCAGTGTGGTTCCAGATTCCAATATATTGTCCTCTTCCCAAGACCCACATAGAATCCAATTATGATGGTACAACATCTCTGGTGTTGGAAAGTGGTGCCAGCACAGTGTTTTACAGCTGGTTCTGACAATTTCCTTGGGAATGGCCAGCTGTGCTGGGGACAGCCCTTCCCCAGTGAGGATGGCCTGACATCCCCACTCTGGTCTAGGGGAGATACCTTTATTCTCCACTCATCTGCTTCACCTTAGGCACAGGAAGCTTTTATTCCCCACAACACATAGGAACCCAGACTACGGCTTTAATATTTTAATGAAGGCTTAGAGATAATTCAAGGAAAATACCCACATAAGTTAACTTTTAACCGCTACTGGAGGCCCAGCCCCATCCTTAGTTTTCCTACCATGTTCTATTCCTTGTCTTGTTCCTGGCATTGGGAAGCTTAGCACATCAACAAGGACGTGCAGGCTGCCTGCCCTCTCCCGAAAATGGTTCACTTTAGTTGGTTTTAGCTGCTCAACCTGTTCACAGTTTTTGTCTTTTTCTGTGTTTTAAATGGATAATTTAATGGTGAGTTAGGGGAGTGTTTATCAGAGATTGTTACCTTCATATTTCCTCAATCTACAAGTTATCACATTGGAACTTTGCTGCTTTCCTGCATATTACTCTGAGGACATTTTTCAAAAGTACAAATCTTCAGATTTGAAATTCTAATATGTTGCCAAGTAGGAAGATTGTTTATTGTTTTTGCTTTGTTTTTGTCTCCTTTGTCATTTATTTTTAATATCAAAAGGGAATATTTAACTCAAAGCTTTCAAACTTTGAACCCCAGGTCTTACCATTTACTTGTGGCTTTTGGCTAGTTCTTGGAACCCTCTGAGCCTGTTCCATTGAATATAAAATAATACAGAAATTTCATATTAGATTTTAAGGGTTTTCCCTAAGAAAATGCAACTTCAAGCAAAATTGCTTAAAAAGGGAATTGCTTGTATAAAAATCAATGCAAAAACCAAGAAAGACTCCGAGATACTCATCATCCAAGACATGATATCCACTGCCTCATCCTCCCAACCTCCCCCACCTCCTGCAAATGCTTAAATTGTATGGCTTCTCATCTCAATGAACACACAGGATCACACATCCAGACTCCTACCATGACCACTAAAGTGGTGCGTCATATGAGCTCTACTTATTCTCTTGTACTTGATATCTTACCCTTCAAAACTTGCTCATTCTGCACCAGCTACATGAGCTTTCATCCTGTTCTTTGAAAATGCCAAACTCATATCTATCCTACAGATTTTACAGCAGGCTGTTCTTTCTGCTTGCAATACTTTTCCTCAGATCTTCCTGCAGATGCTCTTTAATGTCATTCAGTCTTAATTCAAATGTTACCTTCTCAGAGAGGTCTTCCCTGACCAGCTATCACTGAGTATCACATCAGCCTTTTCTTGTTTCTTCACAGTGCTTACGCTATCTGAAATTATCTTATTTGCTTGCTGGGTATTGTCAGTCTTCCATGACTGGAAAGTATGTTCCTTGAGTGCGTGGACCATGTCTGCCATTTTCGTGGTCATATCCCAATGCACAGAACAGGGCCTGACACATGGTTAACTTTCAATAAATAGTTGGTGAATAGTATTGAATCAATTAGAAATAACAACTAAAATTCTCTTACTTTAAATAATTACTATTATTACCTTAACATTCTTAGTTTGATGGAATAACTGTGTAGGCACAGCAAGCTGTTGCCCCACAGGAAATGGCTTTAGAAATGAATCCCAAAAATGGAGTGAGTTAAGTAGAGGAGGAGGGTGCTGGCAACGGGCCAGCATCCGCCACCTTCATCAACTCTGCGTCTACATTCGGGAGTCTAGAACCAGAGACCGGGCTCAGTCGTGGTTTAATGAAGACTTAAAAGGCCTGTGTCCTTTTTGTGTTTCTTAAAATATAAAGAAAAATGAGTACAGATTCATTTTTAATTTTATCATAATGGGCCTTTTGTTCATTCCTAGCCAAAGTGATTGTATAATTTATGCCAGTAATGTTACTACAAAATATGGATGCTGATAACAACATATGATGTACATAGTAAGAAATGTAATTATAAACGAAACTGTGAACGGCTGACACAATACGGCCTGACCTCATTCACCTAACAGGCAGTGAAGTCTCACACCCAAAAATTCTGATTTAAAAGGACTGAGTGGGACCTGTCCATTGGTCATTTTGGTAAACTCTCCGGCTGTCATGGTTAAACACCACAGATCTAGATCAGCCTCTTCCTAGTTGGAAACATAACTCAGAGATCCAGGGAATGTTCTTACACAATGTTTTTTGTACATTTTATTGACTTTTGTATTGGATTTTTTCAACATTTAAAAAAATTACAAAGTTATACTCAGTTATAAAAACCTGATCATAAAAATTAGATAGACACATTTTTTAAATTCTATTTGATTACATTCCTTATGTTATATAGTTCTAACTTTTCATTTAATCAATATATGGGCATAGTCCGAGATGTCATTTTTTTCTTAATATTCTTTTGATAGTTTAATATAAAAATCATTTTCATAGAATCTTATCAATAAAGAATAATTAGATAAAAATAAAATATTTTAAAATCTATTTATGTTCTGAGTCGTAAATTTATAATTTTTCCATTTTTATGCATGCATGCCAGAAGATAAAATTTTATTCAAAGTATTATAAATAATTTTAGTTATTTAGTAGAGATTAATTCATGAAAATATCTTTTCTTTAAATGATATTTTAAATATCACTGCCCAGTGACTTAGGTGGTATTCTCAGACCCAGTGAGGACTTCTCTGCTTAATCTAAATATTATTCTTTTCATGTCAAAAGTAGGGTTTCCCTGTATATTTTTTTTTTTTTTTGAGACAGTCTCGCTTTTGTTGCCAGGGCTGGAGTGAGTGCCGTGGCGTCAGCCTAGCTCATAGCAACCTCAGACTCCTGGGCTCAAGCGATCCTCCTGCCTCAGCCTCCCGAGTAGCTGGGACTACAGGCATGTGCGACCATGCCCAGCTAATTTTCTCTATATATTTTTAGTTGTCCGATTAATTTCTTTCTATTTTTAGTAGAGACGGGGTCTCGCTCTTGCTCAGGCTGGTTTCGAACTCCTGAGCTTAAACAATCCGCCCGCCTCAGCCTCCCAGAGTGCTAGGATTACAGGCGTGAGCCACTGTGCCCAGCCGGTTCCCTGTATATTTTAAAAATATGGAAGTCCTTTTTATCTTGATGTATACCCTTGGTTTCTTCTATTCCCTGTGTGCTTAGCAATGGAAGGTATTATTTTTTAACAAATTTTACTGATAACCTGTAAGTGCTGGAAGACTGGTCACCAGGCTCATCCATGAAAAATGTAGGTAGAGTTCCTGCCCTCCTGATCCTGCTAGTTTAGCCTAGTGTTTCTCAAAGTTTATTGTACATATAAATCACCTGGATCTTGTTAAAATCCAATCTCTGATGTAGATCTGGCGTATGGCCTGAGATTCTGTATTTCTAACAAGCTCTCAAGTGATATTGATATTGCTGGTCTGTGGAACACACAGTGAATAGCAAGATTTCATCCTTCCTTGGTGACTTCAAGTTTCAGTGACTCCTATTATTTAATTGTTACAAATCTATAGTTTTCTTATGAAATATACCACTTAAATCAAATTGATATTTTTTTAAACATTTGCCATTATTTTGGTTGTAGTTCTGCTCTCTAACTTAATTATGACTTCGAGGCAGAAACCAAGATTTGTATTTCTTTATCTCTCATAATGTCCGGTGTGCCTGGGATCAGAGACGGTGCTCAATGAATACTTAATAGGTGATATTCGATGATTTGATTTTAGCCTTGGAAAAAGGCTGAAGGGAGCATTACATGATTTCTGAAGACCCCAGTATGACCACATTAAAGATCAAATAGATTTGGAGATGATAATCTTTGCATTGGAAGGACTGCTGCCTCTCGCTCTGCACACGCCTAATGGCCAATTTCCTTTCCACTTCCTGATGTGTTTCAGGCAGATGATATGCTCACTAAGCAGCAGCAATTGCTGCATTGCAGAACCCCTCTCACCGTCATAAAGCAGCTCTCAGTGAAAGTGGCTACGGATTGAAAAGGTTTGTGGAGAGGAATCAGATGTGTGCCTAATCTGTAGAAAATGGTTGTAGGAAAATATAGATTCTGATTATTCCCACAGTACCTCTTCTGGACAGAAATGGGAATTGTGGGCTTCATTTTATTATTTTAATTAGCCTTAAATAGTCCATTACAGATTCCAAAGTGGTCAGAAAGCCACAGTACTTCCATGTATATATTTCGTAGTTCTGTGTGCGGTGGCAATTGGCTTTGAGATTTCACAAAATTTTATCCCAGGGCTCTGGTTAATTGTTACAATAATGCAAGCATGTATGAGGACATGTGCTGTTATTTGTTGCATAAATGCCCACAAAATGCTAAACTGCATTCCCGTCTTTATTCCTTTTTTTGAGAAACAGCTACTCTTGAGTTGATCTTATAGAAATGTGTCTCTCCCTACCTTCTTAGAACACCGACGCATATGCAAACAGTGAGACTCTTGTCATGTTGCAAAGGGTTCATTTTCCTTGGTGACATGGAGCCATTCCCAGCTGCTTCGCACATGCAGCTGCTGCTGCTGCTTTGGGCCTATCTCTGCCTCCCAAGGAGGGCTGCTTTTTATTTCTCTAGCATGGGTGACTCAGTGCGACAGTGGCGATTCCTTCTTAATACTGAATGAATTATGGAGAAAGCATAGTAAGTCAAAGCCCAAGAATCAAGGTCCCGCTTGAAGGACAGTTAAGCTTATTCTAAACCGGTGTTTGTTTTTAATTGCAGATAACACAGGCAGAATAGTCTCAAATACATTGCCTGTAAGAGTGTAGGTCTTGAGAGTTGAGTCAATGCTGAACACTTTATTTAGATTGCGAATTATCTAGCTACCTCTGCCTACTGTGAAACCAACTGGAAGCTTTTCGGCATTTAATTAAGTAGGACAAAAGAAAGTTCTAATAATAACAGTGGGAAACTGCCAGGGAAAAATTATGAATACAAAGGGAAAAAGCATCGGTAATTAACCCCAATCTGAAACTACAGAGGAGACTCTAACACAAGAGGGGGGCTCATGAAAATACTACTAAATTTGTTTATCTTAAATGATTTCATTGTGTTTAATTCAACTATAAATTCATAAGAACAGTGGCTCAATTGCTAGGGGAAAAATGTTCCACGTAGCAATTCCCCAAACCTTCCTAGAGCAGATGAGTTTTCCTTCAAGTGTGAGCTTTTCCCCTTGCTTCATGGCTGGATTTTCACAGCATTACTGTATCATCCCCAGCTGAGATATTTTGAGGCCAATAAAAGAAACAATGAATATGGTGTTTGGGATAGGGAAGGGAGAGAATTCGGCTTAAGTATATCCACAAAGTGAGATCCATTAGCATCCTAGGAAACTGCATCTTTCTCTACCACTTGTCAACCTGGAAAGCTCATTTTAAAAAGTATTTCAGCTTATATGTTATCTTCTTGAATGACACCTTCCATGACCCTCTGTGTTTGTTTGCTCTTACCACTTTGAACTATGTCAATTAATTGATGTGAACACAGTTCACATCACCTTATGATTATTTATTCTATATTAGGACACACTTTTTTCAGCTCCCTTAAAGCAAAGCCTAGATCTTATGTTACTCACCCTTGTATTTTAGCACCTAGTACAGTGCCTGGCCACATATTTTCTTCTTAAA
>CAUYSK010108542.1:0-54056 GCA_963575035.1 Avahi laniger
TCAAACATGTTTGCTACAATAAATCGAGTTTGTGGACCAAATAAATCCCTTCCCCTTATTTCTCTGTAGCATTGCATCTGTAGTAAAAATGAAATTTGCTAAACAAGCAAGATTTATGGAAAAATAAGAAGCACAGGAGCACGTCTCAAAAAAAAAACAAAAACAAAAACAAAAAACCCAGTTTCATAAAAAACAATGAAATTCAAATACACAGGTTTCTGAGCCCCAGAGAGCTAATGATGCCCCTTAACGGCCAGGAAAACCTGTCCACACATCCACACTTTGTCTAAAGACCCTGTCCTGGGACTCAACTTCAGAATTCCTAAATCTCCCTGAATCTGAAAATAGTACTAGATTATAAAAGTAGTGCTAGATTAGTTACACCCCTAATTTAAAAAAAAAAAACAAAACACGGTACTTATCAACTTACAGAGTTTGGCACACGGTTGATACACTGATTATTTTAGCAATGTGTGCTTGCTAAGGGGTAAGATACTTTTCAATTTTGTAAAACAAAACAAAACACTAAGCCTTTGATTCTTGGCATATTGACTTTTCTCTTTTGGGTGGATTCTTTTCTGCAAGTGTTTCCTGCCCCAGATTAATCCGATATCCAAAGCACGTGTTATTGGAAGAGGTTTTGGCTATTTGTGCCTAAAACATTAGACTACTGAGCACGTTATTAAGCAAACTTGAAAACAACTTGGATCTTTTTTAGGAACTCTCCAGATGTGTTGCCGCCTTCCAGCGGGGCCCAGCATTCTTGTCTCTGGTGGTATTAGGCTCGAGCCACAGGCATGCGGCCGACGCCATTTCACCAGTAAATCCCACGGCTGAATGAGACGTGGATGGCACCAGTCATACTTAATAGGAAGCTCAGCCTATAGATGTGGATGTCTGAATTACACTCCCACCGACCCAGCTCAGCCTCGAGAGAAAAATGCAGAAACGTAGGAAACTGCACGTGATGTTGAAATCATCAGCGCAGATCAAATTGTTCAGATCGTCATCTGGACTCTGTGTGTCCTCATTGATACTAAGGAAAAAGAGAGTGAGAGAAATGGAAACCTATAACCACAGCACCATAGTTGAGGCCACAAATAAGCTACTGTATGTCAACAGAAGTCAAATACTGACAGCAGGCTTTTTTTTTTGGAAATGGAAAAACATTGACATTTTTAAAAGAATATGCTAATATTTCTTGAGAATCAGGGACTAGTAGAAAACCCAGGCTGGACAGAGGGAACTGTTTAGCAGAGCCCTCATGAAATTGATTTAAATTTTATGAGGAATTAAGTTACAGTTTTTGAATCCGAACCATTAAAACCAACCATTCAGCCAAAAATGTATTTGGGATTTAAGATTTTCTTTTGGAAAAACATCTTAAAAGTGACGTACCCTCGTCACTTAAAGGCTGTGAAACTCTATTTTAACAATATGATGGGGCCCACTTTCAACCCAAGCAAAGTTAATAATAATACGGTCTAAGATCAAGACTAATAACACATGTGGTTTGGTATCCACTTATAGACACTCTGGGAGTTGTGTGGTCTTTTCCTGATAGCCACTGGGGCTGATTCTGGGTTGGTGAAAGTAAGCTAATCTTCCACGGCCCCTGCCAGGAACCAACTCACATGCCCTATTATACTTAGGCAAACAATATCCTATGTTATAATGTGGAAATATAGAAGTGCAGCGGAGCCAAACCCCCTGAACAAACAAGACTTCATCCCCATGGAGCGGCAGCATATGTTCTGGCTCTGAAGGAGATGGCCGTGCTCAGCCCATTGGGCCGGTTCTTCTCCTGAGAGCCAGCTCAAGGCTCCTCCTGGTCGTCCTCCGTCAGAGGACGCCTGTCCACGTCTCACACCCAGGGAGCTCACTCTTCTGTGGTGAGGCTGTCTGGCTGGACAGACACGTTGTCAGAGAGTAGCCTTTTCTAGAGACCAGCCTGGGGAAGGTAGGGTGGTCAGTGGGTGCAGGCGGCCTGCAGAGCTGACCTTCCCCAGGGACTGTGATGCTTGCTGCTCTCGGGGCTGAGGATGCCTGTGCAAATCTGAACATTCTTTGCTGCCCAGAAAAAAACAGGCATGCAATATTTTTTCTTATAAATTGGAGGGGGATGAGAAGTTTAAGGATAACCCGAAAACCATGCAGTGGACGTCAGGTTCAGAACTTTTGCTATGGGCAGAGCAGAGAGTTGTATAAATGGTAGATAGTTTGCTGGGAGGAGAAAAAGTGCTACTGACAATCCACCCTTCTGCAAAAAGCTCTTGTCCCTCGTAGCACAGCCACATGCCTGGATATCCACCACTAACGATTTCTTCCCTTCAAGTGCAGTGTCATGCCTCAGGGGCAGGTTGGTTCAGTGGCTGTGCCTGCATCCGAGTCCTGGTGCTTAGGACAAGCTACCACTGCGAGGTGCAGGGTTTCTCGCCATACCCCAAGGCAGCCAAGACTGAGCCCTCTGCCCTCACTGCTACTGAGATGAATGGCAGGAAGTGCCAGAGACGTCGGATAATGGGCCTGCTTAGCGGCCAGCAGAAGTTCATCTTGCCTTTCTATACTTTTAGTCACCAAATTTAGATAAATAACATCCTTCCTCCTAGAAAGCTTTTTAAAGTAATAATCATCACACGTATAATAAAAAGTACCTAAAATGATTCTCTTTCTAAGGAATCTCCCCACATGACATAGTCATGTATCATATATCGCTTCAAATTTGTTTCCTCATCTGTAAAATGGGAATAGTGAAAGTGCCTGAGTCACTAGATTGTTCTGATGATGACAGTAGGTAGCCCACGTAAAATGTTTACCATGGTACATGCATTCCATATTAACTGAACAAATTTATACTATATACCCACTGTGCAAAGCACTGTTCTAATGCTACTACTATCACTATTATTATTCTTATTAGAATTTCCCTTGGGCAGGATAAATTGTGTTACTGTCAGCTGTTAATACCTTCGTTGTTCTAGAATGAGCTATTAGGGCTCTCGGGGAGTGGGCCACAGGACAGCTAAGTTTTGGGGGAGGACAGTTCTGTTGCCAAGGGCTATTAGCATAGAGAAGGTGGTCTGGAGGCAGGAGGCAGGCACGAAGGGAGGGAATCTGTCCAGAAGGGTGGAGCAGGAGGATGCAGAAGAGAAACTTCATTTGCTCACAATGAGGAGGGTCTGTTCTGGTTGTGGTCTCCACTCGTGGGAGAGAACAAGCACTGAAGAGGCATGTCAACCATGGCGTGTGCATTCCACCATGGCCAGAGACCTCCATCCACACTCTCCATCGCCGTGGAAAGAGTCTTCCCGACTGAACTGAAGGCCTGGTGCAGGGGGGCTCCCCTGGAGGAGAGGGGTTCCCTCCAGAAAAGCAGGGGCATGGGCAAGGGGACAAAAAGTAGACTGTCCCAGCACCAGGTCTCTCTCCTGGCTCTGACCCTTGGGAGGCCAGTTGGAGCTTGTTAGACAAACTGCCTAGATTTGTGCTCCTGTCCGGGAGCCTTTGCCCCTGCTCCCCTGCAGGACACCCCAGCTGAGCTTCCTGGGCTGGAGGTCTAGGAGGAAGCTTTCTTTGCCCAGTTCTGAACCAGCTGGTTCCAGCCCCTCCTGGAGAGGATGACAGGGAGCCAGCAGTGCTCAGCAAGAGGCCCCAGGCAGGGAGGAAGTCAGCCACAGAGACGAGTCTCACGGCTATTAAATGCGTCAATATCCATAAAGCCCTTGTAATGCCGCCTGGCCCATAATAAGTGCCACATCAGTGTTTGTTAAATAAATGACCCAGCTGCCTCTCCCTTGGGATATTTTCTTTCCAGGGCCAACCTGGGAAGGATGGGCTTTGCTTAGGTTTTATTTAAAAAGACAGCATTTCTGTACAGCAGATACCTACCTGGGCTGTTACCCGTAAAACTACATCTCAGAGCAAGGAGGAGTATCCGGCACAATCCACTCATTGGGCCAAAGAATGTCTCAACCAAGACAACTTAATAAGACGACTGAAAAAATGCACCCAGATCATGAAAACAGAATCCAGTAAGGAGAGGCCTTGGGAGTCTTTGCCACGATGTTTCAGAGCCCTTACAAAGCCATGCCGTGGAGTTACAGTTTGTTAGCACCAGGAGAAATGGAGTGCCTGCTTCAGGGCAATGCACACCAGACAAGGGACTGAATTGCAGGCCTCTCGCTGACCGAACTACATAAAAAATACAATTTCATTGTTACAATGCTTATCTGCTGGTATCTGGAGATGTTTGCAGAAAAGACTACAAATAATACAAGGAGCAATCAGATCAAAATACTGGAAACAATGAATAAGGCAAACGAAAATTCGAATTCTGTGGTGACACTCCATGATATACTAATGGAATGCAACTAGTTTCAGTACTCGATTTCAAAATCTACTTAACTTTGGTACAGCCAAAGTTTGAGTTATGTGAATGGGAAGGGCACGAGACTGTATAAAAGACAGAGAGCAGCAATTTGCTTTTCATACTTAAGTGGTCTTCAGATTTGGGGGTTGGACAAACAGGACACCTGGTCACCCAGGTAGGCTTTTCCAGGTATGTGCTGCAGACGCGATCAGTGAGTAACTGTGTGTTGCGTGGCGTTCTCACAACTCTGCCAGGCAGGGGACTCAGAAAAGGGAGAGGGATGGGAGAAGGGATGCCAGTCATGCCTTTCGATGGCCACCGCTCTGCGGCAGGTGCTGTGGGCAGCAGCCACGGGCCTGTCTCCACGAAGCTTCCGTGGAGTTAACTGCCCCCAAAATGACTCCTCTGTTTCATGTCAACGACTGATGACAGGGAGCACAAGCAAACTAGAGACCCAAAGGGGCCACAGTGACAGTTTTTTCTGGTTTCCTCATTGTTCAATTGTCACCCTCCCCATTATTCTCTTTATTGTCTAATTACAAAAATAGAAGAAGCCGCAAAGCATGGCAGGAAGCACACGGGGTGTGGATCCAGATAAACTCGGCCGCTGGCCAGCTGGGAGACCTGGCTATCCTTAGATTATCTGGCTGTGTTTCCTCCTTCGTAGAACAGGGATGGCATGCAGCTTGCTGCGCCGTCATGACTGTTGGGAGTACGCATGTATGTCACAGAGCATAGTGACAGGACACGGCCAGTACCCCATGCATGTGGCTCTCCACGATGCGTGTTTATTACAGCAAAGGGAGAGAATACAGAAAACTTTATGGGAGGAAATAAAACTGTGCAGAATCCACCACAACTAATAACTGCCATTCTTTTGATGTTTTTCCTTCTAGTTTGTTCTTGTAAGCATACTGTGTGTGTGTATATTACAAACATGTATAAATATTGTATAATAAACATGTCATGTCTGATTTTTCATTAATTGTTTTTCTGAGTATTTTCCAGTGTCATAAACATTCCTCAAACTAAAACTCCAATGGCATTATAATAATTCATTGTATCACTGTAAAATCTCTTATTAAGTTTCCCGATTGCTGGAAATCTCTTTTTACCCCTAATTCCTGCTTTCAGCAAAGAGACATCATCTGGTATAGAGGACAGTGTTCACTGTTGAAGCCAAAAGCTCTTTGTTCAAGTCCAGGCTCTGCTACTCGCTGGCTGCTTTGGACAGTGGCAGATCTTACTATCACTGACCCTCCAGGTCTTCCTCTGGAAATAGGCACGCACAAGATTTCTACTTGCATCTGTTTCCTAGGACTGCCATAGCAAGCTACCACAAACAGGGTAGCTTAAAACAATAGAAATTCATTCTCTCACAGTCCTGGAAACTAGAAGCCTGAAATCAATGTGTCATTTGGCAATGTTCCCTCTAAGGAACATCCTCCCTGTCCCTTCCAGCTTCTGGTAGTTGCTGACAATCCTTGGTGTCTGTTGGCTTGTGACAGGGCAGCTACCATCTCCCTGCCTCCATCTTCACATGGCCTTCTTCCTTGTGTCTCTCAACCTCGCCGTTTAAGGACACAAGCTATTGGATTTAAGACCCAGTATAACCACACATTAACTTGATTACATCGCAAAGACCCCATTTCCAAAAAGGGTCACGTTCACAGGTATAGAAGATTAGGATTTCAAAATAATTTAGGGGGGATCACAAATCTTAGGTAGCATTGAGGGACCCACAATACTGCCTAGCAGAGTTGCAAAGAAGGTATGTGCTAACCTAAGTCTAAGGTAGTTTTGCAAACTGTAAAAGGCTATCCTAATGAGAACTGCTACTTATAAAGGTTTTAGGTCAAAAAGGAACCAGTTTTAGGAGAGCAGAGTTTCATATCTGTTTAAGTTTGGGTGTTTGGCCATTGTCATGGGGCAGCACGTGTTTGAGCTCTGAAGCCAAGAAGACAAAGCCATATGGAAGAATCATGGGGCTTAGACGCCCCAAATGCCGTAGGCATGATCTTGCTGGGTGGACGGCTTTCCTCCTCACTGACCTGGGCAGCCTGTGCCCGTAGGAGAACCTACAGCAGTGCTTCTTGAACAACCTCCAATTTCCTCCCCACCATAATCCATTTCAGACTGATACTTTTGTAAACTACAATAAAAATTCATCATTAGAAAAATGATCAAATTACCATCAGAGTTTCCAAACGCTTACTCTCAATTTTTGCCCTTATCTCGTCATGGGCTGTAGCAAGCAGCGCACGGGCTGGCATGAGTCCGTGGACCACACTTTCAGTCCGTGGTGTTCGGCGCAGCTATGGCCACTGCAGACGCAGGGGCCCCGTTGGAACACATTCCCACTACCAGGCAAGAACACTCTTCCTTCTGTGCCCCTGAGGAGGGGTAACCGGTTCCCAGCCTCCAGCCTCATTCCCGGGGACATACCTGGCAGGGGTGAGCACCCTCCCGCCCACACCTGTGCCTCAGTGTTTTCTTTGAGTTTGTTTTCCCACTGACTTACTTTCCTTTCAGTCTGGGCTTTAAAAACAGCTTTCTGAGTGAACGCAGGAGATCCCAGCAGCCCCAACACCACGGCTCATATGGAATGCATTTAGAGAGGGGAAAAACTCAAATGGAGTGGTTATACGATTTTGAACTGGCTTGGACATAGCATGGCTGGAATTTTGGAGCTGGCTTTTGTTTGCATTCGTCATGAAACATTTGTTATATGAGCTGCTGCTACTGCTACTAAAGCAGCTGCTGCTGAGAAACCTTCTCAATGGCTTCTTTTTCTTCTGTACATGAGCTGACAGTGCTCACCAACCGAAGGCCTTAACTCTCTCACTTTGACGCCTTTGCCACTGTCCTTGCGTAAGTTTAGGGAAGACGTTTCCCCAAAAGCAGCATCTGACAGCACATGAAATGGAGTCACCTTTTTCTGCCAAGTTATATTGGAATGGTATCTTCGAATGGTCGTGCATGCTACCTCTGACCATAGGTGTGCCTCTTTATCCGTTCTTACAGTTTACATTTCCTCCCACAAGAGACCTCCAATATGGCCCTGGTTTGTCTTCTAGGTCATTTTAAAAACATAGTAGTTTGGAGCCTCATCATAACAAGATGCGGTAAAAACCCAAAGGGGATTAATTAATCAATTACTATTAAAGGATCTTGTTTTTGTTTGTTTTGTTTTGAAATTTCGTCGGTACTATAATCCCAAGATACAGATGCTGAAGGCAATTCCATGGTAGTCCAATTCCCATCACGGCTATACAGGTATCACAGGAAAGAAATGTGTAATAGATCTAGCTAAGAGCTGTAAACATAAAACTGGCAGAATCTTAACAGAATCTTAAAGTTCTGGTTGTTAGGACGTTCCCAGTTAAATATAGTGGGCTGATGACATATCTTCAATGTCTAGCCTTTGAAAAATGTCACTAAAATGACGGTAAAGGAATAATTTCATTACAGTTTGCAAAATCACAAGGACAAAGAGCTGGAGAAGGAGGTCAGTAGTAGAAGACAGGCCTCAACCAATTTCTGGAAGATGAAACACAATTGGAGGCCTGTACCTGGCTTAGCAAAGCAGAGGAAGAGCATTCCAAACATTGGCAGAAAGAGACATCTTTCTGGCTCAGGAGTGCCAGCTCACCTAGCTGAACCCCTGGAGACAGAGACGTGGTGGCACTGGCTGTCCCTGGAGGAGAGCTGGGCCCCCGATCCCCTCCATAGCTGCAGGAGTGGGGGGGCAGGGACTCTCAGGATGGCACCCTCCAGAGAATTTGGATGGAAACTCCAGACTGCTTTGCTACCCCAGAGAGAGGTATGGGCTAAAATAAGAGCAATAAATGACTGGTGCATTAAATGTCAAACTTGGCTCCTGTTCCCACACCAGCACGAGATGCAGGCTCCCCTCGCCTATCCCGCTTCACCTTCCATCCTCAAAGCACATGTTTGGAGAATTTTGCAATGGGAAAACCGAACAAACTCTAGAGAAAAAAGCTACGATCATTAACAAGTGTTTTTCCAGCAAAATTTCTATTGCTGCTCAATCATCCTAAAGCCATGTCCACCGGTCACGAGCCTGCCTCCTTGCACAGCACTGGCAATGAGCTCCGCAGCGCCTCACCCTCAAATCTACAGACAGACAAAAGTCAGCAGGGAAAGTTCAGCCTTCAGACTGGACAAGAGAGACCCAAATCAACCAAAGCAGTAAAGGGAAACCTGGAGCAAATAAAGGTGATGCAGGGAGCAGACGAAAACATTTAAAAAAATCTCTCTCATTTTCATAGATTTAAGGTGATACTGCATCCCAGTAACAAGAACAGGATGTTATATAAAAAGAAAAAAATTGAAAAAGAGAAGATTCGACAGAATAGTTGGAATCCAAATTGAGGACCTCTTCTAGAGGGAAAAAGTGGACGGGGTGGAACTTGAGAGAGGAAGACCTGGTAAAGCACACAGCAAGGACGAACCCACAGGTTCACATATCTGACCACCGAAAGCATCCCAGTAATGGGACAGAGAGAATGGTGGTGATAAAACAAAATTTTAAAAATTCCCAGAAATAAAAGACATGAGTTTGAAGCTTGAAAATATCTACTAAATACTTGGCACACATGCTGAGGCATACTGTCATAAAACCTCATAAAAGGAATAAAGAGAAAGCCCGAGGGCGCTGGGAGGAGAGAGAGAATGTGAGAAACAGTGGTGGGAAATAGAATGCGTGTCTGAGAGGTCCACACTGATTCGCATTGGCTAACAAACAGCCAAGGGAGACAGCAGAATCCTGAGCTTCTCAGACATTCAGTGACTCATAAGAATTCACCTCCCATGCACCTGTCATTAGGAAGCAACTTGGGGACATCTTGCTTACATTAATAAAATGAGTTATTAAGTCATGAAATGGGATCCATGAGATTCAGAAACAAGGGATGCAACACAGATAGACGGTAAAGGAAGTTTCAGGAAAGCTGTGCGGGGAGCGTCTTGAGTAACGAGCCCAGACAGAAGCAAGAGCTTGAAGAGCTCTGGGTGGAGGGAGGGGAGGAGTCCTGGAGAGGGGTCGAAGTGATGCATTCATTCTATACTAATATTTAATAATATCAAAAGCAATATTCATGCAACAGATCTAATGGCGGGTCTGAAAATTTTGCTAGGTACAAATGAATCTAAGCAAATAAAAGGCAATGATTAATTTCAGGAAAAACAAGAAGTTGTGCAAGAAATGGATCAAAATCATGACATACTACTTGGATCAGCAGTGAACAATATGTATATAGTCACAGTAATGTAAACTGGGAAGGAAAGGAGGTAAAGGTGATAGAGTAAGAGAACTAAAGAACGTCTCAAGTACATCAAGAGATAGTAGCCTGTACGTACTGGTAATAAACAGTGCTGTGATGATCAGAAGAAATACCTCACTGTGCAGAAAGTGATTGGCTCTGCACAATCAGACTTCATCTTCGGGAGGGCTGGAATAGAAAAACCGCTGCTTTTCATTATATATCTTTTGGTACAATTGATTTTTAACTATATACATATATTACTTTAATAAATAACATTCAAGGGACACATGTTTTGAAAAATAGTTTTCTATAGAGTCTGGCCATGGCAATGCAGAAGGATCTAGAAGCACATGGTGAAGACAAGGAGGTGAGACTTTCCAGTCAAAATATCTGAAACCCTCACTTGACAAGCAAAACCCTCCTATTCTCGGCAGCAAGGAACTATGCCGGATTTCTCTATGGGTTTGTGGGCAATGAAATGAATGTGCTTAATATAGCCCACAAGAAACCACATACAAAAAAAAGAAAGCAGAATTATGTGCACAGGTATATTTCTAGCTTTTTTCCCTGTATTCTTTCACAATCCTGTGTTATTTGCAAGATGTGAAAACCTAGGCCATTGTATATTGATAAAAATGTCTGAGACATTAAAAAAATACAGACCAGGAAATGATATTTTTATTTGAAAAAGATTTAGTCAGACAGGAATAGAAGCTTCCATTGTAAAATGTTGAGTCATGCAAAATGGGTAAGGATTGCACTTCACGCCAGCGGGGGGTACATTTTATAAGAAAGAATGTCGGAGAGCTAAGCCATGAGCCAAGGGCATGTTCTGAAATCCTCTGTCTAGGGCTCTTCCCACATCACCACATTAACCCCTGGGGTGGACGGGACCTTGACAGTTGAGGCATGAACGAACAGGAAGACCATGAGGTCTTTCATGAAGATCAGCTACCTACTTCCGGAGTCAGGTCTCTAATCTTTGCTCAAGCTCTAGAAGCATTTCTGCTTAGTGGAGTTACCAGGAAAGTCCAAAAATTAACGTTTACGGTGACTAATTCCACCCCTCAGAAACAATCTTACTCCACACAAAGCATATTACTGTCAGCTCAACTAAAAACTGCTCAAAGTAGAAGTGATCAAACTCTAAAGTAGGAGAAATTCACCTCCGAACACAGACCGTTGGTACCTCCACCCCACGCCCACATATTATTAGCCAGATTTCATCTGGGGAAATGAATCACGAGAGAGAAAACTGTACGTCCCTAAGTCTGGCTACACCGTGTAAGTCGGGTAGACACAGAGCGGGGCATGTGGGGTCCTCCAGAGGTCACGGGCGGGACCCAGAAGAGATGAATTTTGCAGGGTGGAAGAAACTGTTCTGGAGGGATGATCCCAAGGCTCCCAGCGAGGGAGGCCAGTGTTGGGGACACAGGCAGCTCAGGCCTGGGGCAGGCGGTGCCTGATAACGGAAGGGGGGTCCATGCTGGTGAGCACACGGGAATCCAGATGGTCAGGCAGGGCAGTGGTTGGCATCTGGAGAAGTGGGGCGGGACCCCCCGCAGACAGTGCAAGGTGCGCGGGGTCAAGAAGCTGATGGGTGCCCAGGCACAGAGGGAGGCTGGATCTTATTTGGGGAGACTGGGAAAAACGCCAGGAGAAAGAATGCATGCAGGAGGCTGGGGGGACCTGGGAGTGTCCCTGCCACGCTGGTAGGAAACGAGGGAGTGTGGGCGGTGGTCGGGATGGGATGAGGGCAGGGAAACAGGGAGGGTGACACGTGGCCTCTGGCAGTGGCGACTTGGCTGCTGGCTCTGAGACTGGTATGAGTGACTCAGTCCCAGGCTGGGCCACAGAGAACGCCAAGGCTGCTGACCTTCCCCCGCCTCGTGCAGGACCGTCCCAACAGCAGGGTGAGCGAGCCTGGGAGGGATCGGGGAGCCCAGCTCCCAGAGGCACGTGGCTCGGGCACTTCTGTGCCTTTGCACCTCCACGCCTCCGCTCCTGTCATTTTCTTCTGCCTACGGTGCCTCCTCTCATGTCCACCTGGCGAACTCCTATGCACCCCTGAAGGCCCAGCACAAATGTCTCCACAAGGGTGTGGGCCCCCAGCTCTCTCTGTGATGGCTTTCCTGCTATATACTTCATCTTTACACCATCCATCCCCAAGGCTGACACAGGGCAGACACCGAAACATTCATTTGCTGGGTGTGTTTGCTGAATTTTTCTGATATTGTCAGATCATACCTGTTACTTAAATACTAGTTTCCGCAGAGAGAAATAGTTTTGTGAAGTTATTACTAGAAAAATCAATGTCCGTAATGAGCTCCTATTGTCCTGTTCATCTTACCTAGCGAAATTAGAGATGCTTTCTCCTGGAGGAGGGATGAGCCCAAGACAAGAGCAAACTAATAAGCAAGTGAAAAATATGTTTAAAAATGATATAATTTAAGGTAATTATTATTTCCAATAAAACAAACAGTAATAGTTGAAACAGGTCAAGAGTATATCTATATAATGCTGCAATTTAAGCTTTCATAGAATACAGTAAACACATCTGCAGGCTGAATCCTTGTGAGTAGGTGATTTCCAGATGGTGAGTAAAGCTATCAGCCTGTGGTTACTGAGTGCCCCTCAGGAAATGTTCACTAAAAAACCTCAAGTCTTTAGGAGTTAAAGGGGTGTTTACATTATGTGTTAATTCTCGATTAACTATTTGCCTGATAGCTACAGTTGGAACAGTTATGTCTTTAGCTTAAATTTTTACTGTCTTAAAGACAGTACTGTTCCCTACAGTTCCCTACCTTCCCTCAACCCCCACCAGAAAGGTATCAGGTGCTGTCAGGTAGAACCACTCTCAAAATTATTTTCTTCTGTGTGGGTTATCAAGCACTGGCTTAAGATAATACATTGATGATCTATGATGAATTCTGAACTCATGTTTCTTAGTGAACAGACCACATGTTGAACAGAGATAATCTATAAACTTAATTTTTAAGCTCTTACCTTTAACTGCAATACGCACTATGAATGCTTAATACCCACTAATGTCTGAATTAACGATTAAATATGAAGAATAGTTTTAGAAGGTCACAAGTTTATAGTGTTTTGTGGCATTTCTGCGGATAGAATCTTGAATATTGGTGTGGTCACTTAGGACTTCTTGAACGTGAGCAGGTTGTTTAGCCTCTTTGAACCTTGGTTTCCTTGTTCAAAAAATGAGAAAAAGACTATTTGTCTTTCTAAACTTCAGAGGATTTAAGAATCAAATGAGATCATCTATATAAAAGTGTTTTATAGCTGCAACTTGTTATGCAAATAATTATGACTTAGAAACTGTTACTGTTTTTGTGATCTAAGACTATTAACTCAGATATTAATGTTGTATAATAAGGAGTCTAATTGCTCAAACATGGATGGGCATTCACACACACACACACACGGGATCCGGTGCCAACATTATTAGAATCTGAACCTAGGACAGTCCTGGAGAAAAAAAATCTTCATGGAGAATATTGATGGTAAATGAATCAATAGCAAAGTGGAGTTTTACTTTTATAAATAATTGAGTTATTTTGAAAAATGCATTGGTTTCTGTAGATAGCTAATCTGAATTTCTTCTAGCATGGTATGTTTGTCCAGAGTATTTTTGAGTTTTGTTGTCACACAAAATCAACAGGAAGTGGAAAATAAAAGAAGGAAATGAAAGATGAAAGACAGCATCTGTTTAATTCAGGCTTTGTAGAATGATGGATTTTTCCCTTTGCAAAACCAGAGTTAATGGTGTATATATATATATACATATGTGTGTGTGTATGTGTGTAAATATATATATATTTAATTCACATAAACTTATTTGATTGCAAAATTCCACTCCCTCCCCTTACTCGCCATGAGCTCTCATACAATGCAGTTTGTACTACTGCAATCAATTGAACCTGGAATCCTTTTTATATTCAAAATCCCACTTTTAGGCCCCAAATTGAACATAATTGTACATCTGTGTTCAAGCATTATGTAAACTGCTGTCTGCAGATGCAAACTTGTACTTCTTGAGAAAATGGAGTGACATCGCCACCTGCTGGACAAAGGTTAGTAATTCATTAACAGTGTTCTGAAGTGTGTAATTCTGCACATGGAAAACAAATTGTTTTTCAAGAACTGAATCTTAGAGGTCTTAAAATAAAAACTATCAAATCTTTAGGCACTCATCCTATATCTATTAAATACCATGGTGTATAACAGTCTGCAAAATTCAACATTTGGCATAAGTTACGGGTGATTGGCCCCAATCACATCTCAATGGTGGGTTTCCTTTAGTTAAAGGTCTTAATTTCCCGATATTTATGGTAAGAGTTTAGGAATAGAAACAGATGATTAAAAAAACTCAGTAACTTGGATTATGTGTGTCTTTCAGCCCCTCAGCATGTCATTACAGTAATATAGGGTGTCCCAAAAGTCTCCATACAAAGGTAAAATTTTGTAATGAATATTTTGTAAATAAAGGTACATTTAGCTACAATTTTCCATTTTCCCTATGTCCCTATGGGACACCCTGTATTTCCAGTAATTTATCCCCTGTGATTGGTTCAGGAACAGGGTAGTGACCAGAATATAACTGTTCCCTCTTTCTAAGTCGGTAATACAGAAATGCTGTTTCTTAAAGGCCTGCCATTTCCTAGTCAGATCAGCTGTAACTGATGAAATAAGTCAAGGTTCATCATTTCCTTCTTCCTTCTTTTCTGTTTTTGTTTCTTTCTTGCTCTCTTTCTTTCTTATCTTTCCTTCTTCCTTTTTCTCTTTCTTTCCTTCATGTAGAAGTTACAAAGAGAGCTTGAAGTCCTAGCTGCTCTCAGACACAGCCCTGTCTCTCGTTTGTGCTGTGGTTGGTGGGCAGGTTAATGGCTAATTACTGAACTGTCTTCGTCTGGTAAGGCTGGGCTGAGGCCTCTGCATGGATTTGATCATGTAAGTCTCACAACAACCCTATAAGGTAGATAATATTATTTATATATCTTACACCGATGGGGGAAAATGAGGCTTAGAGGGGCTACACGTTGCCTCTGGTTAGGCAGTTAATAAGCGGAGGAGTGGCTCTAACACCCAGGCGGTCTATTCCGGAGCCTGTGCTCTAATCACTATGATATACCATCTTCTCCACAGAAATGTGTGTGGTAATGGAGAGAAAGGGATGGAAATCGTGACCAGAGGGCTTGAGTTGGGATCTCTGTCTTGGGCACTTCAGCATCAACAGCTTTAGGGAAGAACAAATTGTAAGCGAATAACCCCTTCATCCAAGGTTCTGTCCTGTCCTCTGGGTGGTGACAGCCCCATAACTACACTTGAGAATTACTAAGGCATGGGAACTGTCTGCGGGGGTAAAAGCACCTCATCAATGTGCTGACTAACACGAGAGAACAAGCAGCTTTACAGCCTTCTACACGATACATCACAGTCATAATAATATAGATCTTAAAGACCATCCACTGAAAACTGCATTTGCCCCGGGTGATACGGCAGAACCATGGCAGAAAGGGAACCAGATGCTCCTCCTAAGTACCAACTCAGTGCTCTTTTCTTAAAGAATGACTTTTCTTTATTATAAATAGGCCAATCTTTCATCATTTGGTATTTGTTTTAACTCAGTCTGACATTTTTATTGATAGATGGATGAAAACTTGAATTACTTCTGTAGCATACTATTTAAAATAACATCTCTAATCATCAGGGAAATGCAAATCAAAACCACTATTATTTATTTTTATTAGGATTACAAATTAAAACTTACAAAAAAGAAGCCATGAAATAGGAGGCAAAATGAATTACTCGGAAAACTTTATCTCTTGTGTCGAGAATCAGGAAATAGAGTTTTTAAGTTTCCAAATGATCTTAATATGTGTACCTACAGAGTTATAGAAAATCTCAAACTGAAAAACTTTTAAAAGGATAGAATATTGTTATTAAATAGTATGGCCTTTAAAAAGAAAGACATATTCATTCATTTATTCATTGATGTATTAATTAATTCATTGTGCAAGAATACATGGAGAATAAAAGATGAAGTGAAATATATCAATTGTCTTCACCATGCCCAAAACTTAACAGTTGAGCTAACAATTGAGGGTGCTACAAAGAAAGTGCCAAGGAAGTTTAAAAAGGAATGATAACTTTTAGCTAGGAAGAGAAAAGGAGACTTCATAGAAAGTAGCAGAAGGATTTTGTATTCCTTCGTCTGTCTCATTGTTTTGGGCAAAAACAATGATATTGTTTAAAAGTAATTTTTGTTTGTTTGTTTTTGCTATGTTATATGCATTCTTTGAACAATTATCCTAAAAATAGAATTGAAATATCAGGAGTTTAAAATAACTTTAACTAGGAAATAGGCTAGGCAAGTAACAACTCAGCTTATTTTAGGAAAAATAATGTGAACAGGTTAATTAGCTTTTATAGGAAGTGATTTATAGCTTATGTTAAATCTGTGGATCTTCTTCAAGGAGAATGACTGACCTGTGTCCTAGAGAGCAGAATAAGGAGATATGTCAAATTCTTCCTAATTTAATAAAATACAGTAACAGAGACTAAGTATAAAAAATGGCTTAGATGAGCATACAAAGATTTTATTTTTGGTAAATGAATTTGGGTTTTATTAGAAAATACTTTCAAGAACCAAACTATGTATATGTTGATAATTATTTAACTCTGATAATATTTAAGATGTTCAGCAAATAACTTCATAAGACTGAGCAGGAACTTTGATTTAGTTCAATGATTTAGTCCATTATCATCTGGAATAATCTAAAATCATTCTTGACCACATTTTTAGCCAGAATCCCAAATTGTATTTGTCTCTAACGCACTTTATTCTAGATATATTTGACATAATCGAAACGATTGAACTCAAAACGAAAATATTTATAATTGGAAAGTGAGAGCATTTGTGAGAGAGACAATAGGAGTAGAACAATGATGATGAAGTCTGAAGTCAGATAAGGAAAGTACACAAAACGCATGCCTTGAATCTTGTGAAACAGCAAGACGAAGGCTATAAATTGGCTTTTGAACTTCATAGCAGCCAACCCAAAAGAGATATGTGAATTATTTACATGATTCACAGTGTCCATAGGCAAAAATAAATTATTCAAAAGGTTCATTGGTAATCTTGATAATGAAATGAGAGACATATTTCTTCCCTTCGTTCTGATGACTCTATGTGATATGATAAAGTCAGCTAAAACATTTCTATAACAGACACAGTAATGTGTTTCATTAAGTTGTTATGCATTTTTTAATGTACACTAATTATATAATGCTAAAACTTTAGGCAGAAAGGTGATTTTAATCTGGCATGAAAATTCTCAATGACTTAGTTTAATCCAATAATAAAATTAGATTACCTTCAAAAATTGATGTACTGTGCATCTTTCTGGCATATTCAATAACTACTAGTTCTTATATTTTCACCTTTTGAGAATTATTAGGCATTAGAGAGTTTGAGATTATATTCGCCAACAAATCCCAGAACAATTCTAAATGCAGGTGACCCTTGAACAATATGGAGGAAAAGGGAACAGTAGAAAATCTGTGTATAAATTTTAACTCCTCAAAAACATAATTATTAATAGCCTAATATTCACAGGAAGCCTTACCAGTAACAAAAACAGATAATTAACACATATTTTGTTTGCTATGTGTATTATATACAGTATCATTAAAATGAAGTATGCTAAAGAAATGAAAATGTTATTAATAAAATTATAAGGAAGGACAGTATATTTACTATTCATTAAGTGGAAATGGATCACCATAAAGCTCTTCACTCTTAATGTTTTCATGTTGAGTAGGCTGAAGAGGAGGAAGAAGGGAAGGGGATTGTTTTTTCTTTCTCATGGATGGCAGAGGCAATATAAAATTGGTGTATAAGTGGACCTACACAGTTCAAACCCTTATTGTTTAAAGGTCAACAGTAATTTGAAAATCAAGTGAGTGGGAAGTAGATGCAAAGTTACATTGTGTGCATTGAGAATACTAATCTAGATTTCAGATCTCTATAAAACAATTAGATAAAAATCTATAGGTACGATCTGCTTTCTCCCCCAAAATATAGGGTTTTCTCCATCATAGAGAGATATGAGTGATTAGAGCTCCAAAATTCTCACACAGTAAGTATGACCAGAATATTTTTAATTTGGAATAAATCTAAAATGAACAATAAAATTTTTTCTCATAACTACAATAAAATCATAAATTAATATAAACATATACTTAATATATTTAGTATATCAAAATTTTCTGAAAATTAGTTTTTAATCCTCGAAGATAATAAGAGTTTGCAGACTATCACCCTATTTAATGAGTTAACTTGACAAATAATTTCATCTATGAAACACTTTTCAAAGAGATCAGTTTGGTTATCCAGTTTGTTAAAATATTTTATTTATATCAATAAAGCCATGTCCTCTTAATCTAAAATATACATTACATGTAAACAAATTCAGCATTCAGTTAATGAATATTTGTAGGATGATAATAATGGTATTAATAATATTAATATCTACCATTTGCTATAGTTTTATAATATGCCAGGCAGATCCTATTCTAGGCACTGTACAAGTATTAATATTGCATCATTTAATTTTCACAAAGACTGGCTAAGCCCCTTCGCCAACATCACATAATTGCTAAGTGGCTGAGCCAGGATTTAAATCCAGGCAGTTCAGCTCCGGGGTGTGTGTTCAGATCCGCTTCAAACCATAGCGCCAGATGTTAAAAATACCACGATGAGCAAGATAGGCATGACCCCTACCCTCATATGCTAAATGAAAGAGAAATTGTATTTAGCATATAACTGCAATAAAAATGTGTTTTGTGATGTGAAGACTCACAGGTGGGGAACTAACATAATCTTTAAAAAAAGCAACCAACCAAACGAACAACATGAGAAAGCAGACCTGAAAAAAATAGGTAGGAACTTGCCGGGAAAAATTTGGGAAAAAGAAAAAAAGACCCTTCCAGGAAGAGAAAACTGCATTTGTAAAATCTTATGATTCTACGAATTTATATACTCAATAGCACAGAGTTATCTTTGCCAGTCCTGTATGTATAGGATAGTGATCTCTATATTGATGGAATTGAAACATTTATCACTTTATCTTCCACTTGCTACTTCTTTGGGATATACAGTTTGTCAGCAGAGTTTTTAAATTGTATAACCTTCATTTGAAAATACTGTTGTAGATTAAATAGAAATATAAATTATCTTGTAGCAATTTTGGTATCTTCTGATATTAACATTATTATCATCACAATCCTTAAATGATGAAGTACCCACTGCTAAATGCCTGGCATATTTACTTCATCATAAAATATGTAAGGTAAGTTTATCTTATCTACTGCTATTACCTAATGTAGTTGCAGGATCAAAACTGCAAATATATGAAATAAAATCATATTCTTATGAGAGATTCTTATTTTTATGCAATAAGATCCTGTAGAATAGGATCTTATTTTCAATCCAACTGGAACACAAAGAACGAGAATTAGTCTCAAAAGCAAATAACCTTCTCCACTTGACAGAACATTTTATGCAACACAGTGCAAGCTGCACAGTTATAAAACTAGATAGAAGTGTCATTTCTACAACGTGAATTTTGAAAGTAAAGGGCACTTTAAAGACACACACCCATCCCCCTTGTCTGCCATAAGCTAGATAGCTCAGCAGTACAGAATCAATGATCTGAACTAATACCACAAATCATTGGTATGGGAAGAAAAATAGAAACTAGAGAACTCAAGGTTTTTCAGTTGTAAACAATAGCACTGATAAAGGAGAAAAAGAATAGCAAAAATCTAATGATTTTAAAGGTAATTTTTTTCTGTCTTTACAAAATGGTTATCTATATTTTAGGATTCCTAGTTAATATATGGGCCATGAAAATGACTCAATATTGTTTCATGTTAGAATTTAGTAATATCTTGCTAAAATATTTTCCATTTTCTAAGAAATCCATTGTTTCAAAGTAAAACAAATTTATCTTTTTTCTATGTCTCTTCCATCTGCATATGCAGTAAATATAATTTTACTTATAATGTGAATCAAATACATTGCACAATCTCATTCCAACTAAAAATTTAGCTTTTCTAACTGAATGTTATTCTATATTCCATTTGGTACATTTTACCTATTTTTATGCCAATTTCTTTGAAAGCAATATTTTTTTATATTCTCATCATTACATTGTCTATACTTATAAAATGCTAAAATATAGTGTCTATATAAATATGATCAGTTTTGTATTGCAAGAGATATTGCTATTTTATGATATTTATGAAACATGTTTTATGTTTCAATGTGTAAAGCTTGGAAGGCTTCTCTTCTGATTCTTTTTGTAAATCTTCTGCTTCACTTGACATTATGCACTTAGGGAATACCTTTGATGATTAATTAATGAAAGGTCCTAAGCAATACTAAAATCAAATTAGGGAAAAAATGGGAAAAAACAGGAAAATACAACATCATTCCTTAAGTAATTCCAAATTTTACATTTTTCCCATGTGGCCATTCCGTCAACCACTAGCCCCTCAATTGTTATGACTTCTGTTTATATTCACTACAATGAAAATGGACAAACCCATGGCTTAAAATTTGCTTACTTATAGAAGAATTATTTCCAGTCAGAAAATACTCTAACCAATATTTTTTAAAGGATTCAACTATAACATCATGAGTAATGAGATGAAACAAAAACATATGCTATCATCCAGCCAAGCTCAATTCAACAATCTACAATGATAATGCTTCAATTCCCTTAATGAGGACAGTGGCCATTGGAAGTGTTAACACAGACAGGAATGTGTGTTGATTGATTGACAGGTGCTTAGATGCAAATCATATTAGGGATTATGAAGTAAAACTTTTGAGTGGCAACTTATCAATACATTGTAAGAACCATAAATTATTCCAACCCTATTCTAAGAAATATCTCAAAAGAAGAAAATTTTAAAATAATTTAAGTAAATGTCTTTTAACACTGTATTTTATAACACAATACCAGAAGTGGTTTTCAATAAAACCTATATATAAAAAAGGGACATATTAATTTATAGTTATGTGATAGATTGAGCAACTATGAAATCTTTAAAAAAAGGAGTAATGGTTTATTAAATAATTTAAGTGAAATAATTTAAAACTACAATTTAACAGCTACTATAATTACAACTATGAAAAAGATATATACAGCTATGTTAAAAATATCAGAATAGGCCACAGATAAATGTAAATTGCAACATTGATAGTAATTATTGTTAAAATATTTATGAAATATTTATTTAGTATTCTATTGTGAACTATAAAAAATTATATAAGTTGTTCAGAGTTTTCAAATATTAAAGGAAATTCCCTGATCCAAGTTTCTGAATGTTCTCTATGATTTAGCAGATGATTAACAAGAAAAATTTTCCTTTTAGTTTAAATTCTCTGTAATTAAATATATGTAAACATATATTTATATATTAATATAAACTTTCATGCTTTCCTGAGTAGAATGTAAGTCCCTAAGGATGAGAGTTCTTGTCTGTTTTGTTCATTTATCTATCAGAAGCATCTAGAATAGTGCCTGGCACTTTGTAAATTTCAGTAAATATCTGTTTGATGAATGAATTGATCATTTTAAGCAGTTTTGAATATCTCTGTCAGAATTCATATGTTCATATGTCTTCATGTGTATGTGCCATTCTCCGAGTAAAAATTCACTTCCCTCATTTTTTTTAAATGAATAGGTAAGATGTCATCATATTGCATGAGAAAGATATGGATGCAATCGGATTCTTTGGCAACACATAGTAAATACTGTACTGATAAAATTTTTATGGCAAGTAGAAATTTATAAACTGAATACCACATAAACAGCTATTACCCATTGTATTTCCAAATGTTTAAGGAGATTCATGACTGGTATCAAGGCTTAGGGAAGAAACTTCCAAAAAATGACTAAAATCAGGTAGAGTTCTTTGTCCTTTGAAGAATTCCAAGAGAAGACAAATAAAGCATATTCCTAGACAGAATAAAAACTGACTATTTAATCTTCTCTCCCTGTTAATTTTGGAATATAATACTTACAGTAATATTAGAAAACTATGTTATCAGAAAACCTAATAATAAAATTAGGCCTATGGGTAACGATATTCTACCTGAAGTTCTACCAGAAATTCCCTTATCTGCATGTCTCGGATCACTTGTTTGCAGGCAATAAAGAATTCAATCTAGTATATGTCAGATACATTGCAACCAAGCTTATCATAAGACAATTTCTTTGCCGCAATATATACAGAAGCTTCTCCGGATTATTAATTGTACATTGCCTTTCATACATATTTTCTCAATGCCACAGAAATAATTGTGGGTTTCAATGTTTTAGAATCTGTTATGGGTTGAATTGTGTCCTCACGAAGATAGGTTGAAGTCCTAATTCCCAGGTGATTACTTGGAAATAGCATCTTTGCAAATAAAATTAGTTAAGATGAGTTTCATGTTAACATAGGGCAAGCCCCTCATCCAAGTTGACTGTTTTCCTGATAAGAAGATGATGCGAAGACATGAGGAAAGAATGCCAAGTGCAGACAGGGGCAGAGACAGGAGTCATGCTGCCACAGGCCAACAAAATGCCTGGTACAAAGCGATATAAAGGACACGAGAAATCAAGAAGGGAGGAAGGGTTGGCGTGGGATAAAAACTTACCTATTGCAGACCGTGAACACTATTCTGGTGATGGACACACCAAAAGCCCTGACTTAAACATTATACAAGATATCTATGTAATAAAATCACTTGTACATCCTTAATTAGTACTTTGAAATAAAAACAAAAAAAGGAAAAAGAAATGAGAAAAAAAAAAAAACTGCCTGGGGCTACCAGAAACTGAAAGAGACAAGGAAGGAGCTTCCCTAGAGGGTTCAGAGGGGGACTTTGCTCTGCCAATATCTTAATTTGAGACCTCTGGTCTTCAGAACTTTAAGTGGATAAATTTCTGTTGTTTTAAGTCGTCCAGTATGTGTCAATTTCTTATGGCAGTGCCAGGAAAATAACGTAGGCCGTAGGAAACTAATGATTAAATTGTATAATGCCATATATTAATAAAAACACTGGACTTGGAGACGTAGGTTTCAATCTCGTTTTTGGCACATTTTATACAGTGATTTTTTTTTTTTCCAGTGTCTCGCTCTATTGCCCAAAGTGGAGTGCCTTGTTGCGATTATAGCTCTGTAGTGAGTGATCTTTGATGAATACTTATCCAAACGTTTTAACCTATCAATGAAAATATTGTCTATATCATAGTAATCCTTCCCTCCCTTGCATTGAGCTACTGTGTATTGAAAGTACTACTATAAGAGATTAAGGACAATCATGCCTTTCCTTTAGTTCGCACCACATTTATAAAATCACACCAGGTACTGCAATGATTTGTACCTGATACAAACAGAATGTAAACTGATCTCAGAGAATTAAAATGTTCTGAAAGGACATTCAATGTTTAATGCTAACGAAATGATCTTGTTCAAGAAACCAACAGAATCTCTTGAATGTAGACATGTGTGAAGAGAAAACAAGATACATACAGATAAGATTGGCAGATGAAAGCTAAGTTGGAATGCAAGAAAACATAATAGGTATTTCCTTAATAACATAGCACATGCATTCCTTGGAAATTAAGAGAGTATTTAAATAAATGGATAAGACTAGCAACCCCATAGGTAACCACCACAATCACTTCCCTAAGACTTCCCCACAAAGTTACTGACACTAAGTTTTTAAAAAGTTAATAAATTAAATGCATGTCCTTTTCCACCCACGTCCCAGAGTTTCCTAACAAATTTGACAACATGGGACAGGAGTATTTATGACAGTCCTTTACTGTTTTGCTCTAAGTGTATTGACAGCTTGTATTAATTTCTTGGATAGCACAAAAGAGCACTATAAGGCTAGCCACAGAAAAATATTTTGACAGTTTCAACCCAGTGTCTAAAGATGGAAATTTAGGTGATTATTTTGACCTTTCCATTGAATATCTAGAGGAAAATGAGATGCTTTAAAAAATCTATATTAACTTATCTAGCATGTAACCAAAAATATCTACATTTTAATACAATTAATTTTTTGAGCAATTTTAGGTTTATATCAAAATTGAGCAGAAGGCATAGTGATTTCCTGTATACACCTCATACCCACACATGCATAGTCTTCCCCATTATCAACATTCCTCACTAGGGTGGTACATTTGCAAAAATTGATGCACCTACATTGACACATAATTTTCACCCAGAGTCCATAGTTTACATTAAAGTTCACTCTCAGTGTTGGGCATTCTGTGGGTTTGTATACATTTATAATGATACGTATCCATCATTATGCTAGCATACAAAGTAGTTTCGCTGCACTATAAATATGGTGTGCTCTGCCCAATCATAACCCCTCATCCCTGAACCCTGGCAACAATTGATCTTTAACTTTCTACTGTCCTCATATTTTTTTTACTTTTCCAGAATGTCATATAGTTGTAATCATATAATATATAGCCTCTTCAGACAGGCTTCTTTCACTTAGTAATGTGCAGGTACGTTTTCTTCATATTTTTTCATAGCTCGATAGCTCATTTGTTTTCATCACTGAATAATATTTTATTGTCTGAATACACCAAAGTTCATTTATTCATTCACCTACTGAAGGACATCCCAGTTGTTTTCAAATCTTGGCAATTATGAATAAAGCTGCTATAAATATTTGTGTGCAAGGTTTGTGGAACATAAATTTTCAACTCCTTTGGGTAAACACCAAGGAGCATAACTGCTGGATCAAATGATAAGAGAGAATGTTTAGTTTTGTAAGAAACCACCAAATCGGCTTCCAAAATGACTGACCCATGTACATTCTAGCTAGAAATAATTGAGACTGTCTGTTGCTCCATATTCTCATTAGTGTTTGGTGTCATCAGTGTTCTGGATTTTGGCCCTTTTAATAGATGTGTAGTGGTGTCTCATTGTTACTTTAATTTGCATTTCCCTGATGACATATGATGTGGAGCATCTCTTTATATGCTTAATTGCCATCTGTATATTTTTTGTAAGATATTCGTCCAGGCCTTTGACCTATTTTGTTACCCCGCTTTTTTTGTTTTCTCATCATCGAGTTTCAAGTGTTCTTTGTCTATTTTGGATAGCAGTCCTCTATCACATATATTTTTTTAAAGTATTTTCACCCAGTCTGTGGTAGGTCTTCTCATTCTCTTTACAATGTCTTTCACAGAGCAGAAATTTTAAATTTTAATGAAGTCCAGCTTATTAATGTTTTCTTTCACAGATCATGTCTTTGGTGTTATATCTAAAAAGATATCACCACATATATACATCAGGTCATCTACATTTTCTCCTTTGTTATTTTCTAAGAGTTTTATAGTTTTGCATTTTACATTTAGGTCTGTGATCCATTTTGAGTTAATTTTTGTGAAGGGTATAAGGTCTATGTCTAGATTTATTTTTTTGCCTGTGTATATCCTGTTGTTTCAACACCATTCATTGAAAAGGTTATTTTTCCTCCATTGTATTGCCTTTGTTCCTTTGTCAAATACAAAATTCTAGAAGAAAATGTTGCAAAAACTCTTCTAGATATCAGCCTAGGCAAAGAATTCATGAAGAAGACCCCAATGACAATCACAGCAACAGCAAAAATATGTAAATGAGACTTGATAAAAAGCTTCTGCAAAACTAAGTAAATAATCAACAGAGCAAATAGACAACATACAGAATAGGAGAAAATATTGGCAAGCTAAACATCCTATAAAGGGCTAATAACCAGAATCTACAAAAAACTCAAGCAAATAAGCCAGAAAGACCAACAAACACGCCCATTTAAAAGTGGGAAAAAGATAGGAACAGAAACTTTTCAAAAGAAGATAGACAAATGGTCAATAAACATATGAAAAAAAAAATGTCCATTGTTACTAGCCATCAGGGAAATACAAATTAAAACCACACTGAGATATTACCTTATCCCAGTTAGAAGGGCATTTACTAAAAACTACAAAAACAATAGATGTTGGCGTGGATGCAGAGAGAAAGGAATGTTTATACACTTAGGTGGGACTGCAAATTAGTATAACCTCTATGGAAAACAGTATGGAGTTTCCTCAAGGAACTAAAAGTAGACTTACAATTTGATCCAGCAATCCCACTACTGGGTATTTACTCAAAGGAAAAGAAGTCATTTTATCAAAAAGACACCTGCACCCAAATGTTTACTGAAGCACAATTTGCAATTGAAAAGATGGGGAATCAACCCAGGTGCCCATCCATTCATTAGTGGATTAACAAAATGTGGTATATATTTGCTATAGAATATTACTCAGCCATGAAGATGGATGAATTAAGTTCTTTTGCAACAATTTGGATGGAATTGGAGACCATTATGCGAGGTATTTAAGGAATGGAAAAACAAACACCACATGTACTTGCTATTAAATTGAAACTAACCGATGAGCATGCATGTGCACGGAGGGAAGTAAAACTCAGTGGAAATAAAGGGGGGCTGGGCAGTGGGGAAGAGGAGATTGGGAAAAACCTACGTACTGGGTATAGTGAACACTATCTGGGTGATGGGCACACTTATAACCCTGATTCAAGCATAACAAAAGCTATCCATATGGCCAAAACATTTTTATCCCCATAATATTTTGAAATAATAATAATAATAAGCAGTTAACTGTACAGATCTACATCTGGGCTCTGTATTTTTGTTCCATTGATCTATTAGTCTATTCTTTTGCTAATACCACATCATCTTAATTACTGGAGCAATATAATGAGTCTTGAAGAAGCATAATATCAGTCTTCCAACTTTGTTCTTGTTGTTCAATATTCTGTTGCCTATTCTAGATCTTTTGCCTCTTCATATAGACTTTAGAATCATTTTGTCAATATCCACAAAATAACTTGCTGGGATTTTGATTGGGATTTTGTTAAACTTATAGATCAAATTGGGAAGAACTGATATTGTGACAATATTGAGTCCTCCTATTCATAAACAAGGAATATCCATTTATTTACTTTGTTTTTTTTTATAAGAGTTTGGTAGTTCTCTTCATGAATATTTTGTACATTTTTGTTAGATTTATACTTACATATTTCATTTATCTTAATGCTAATATAAATTGTATTATTTTCCTTGTGTTTACAATTTGGGGGTTTTTAAAAAATAAGAATTAGATCTATTTAAGGTAATCAATGGATGATGTTTTGACATATATACACAAGTAACCTGATTACTACAGTTAAGCTAATCAGCATATTCATCTCTTCACAGTTACCTTTTTTTGTGGTAAGTGCACTTACTATCTAATTTCAGCAAATTTTAATCAGAATATACAGCATTATTAACCATAGTCCCCATGCTGTACATAGATATCTAGAACTTACTCATCTTCCATAATTAAAACTTCATATACTTTGATCAAATAGAGAAATGTTGATTAAATTATATTTTGTTTTTTAATCTGAAATCCCTCTTGCTTGTTTATGGTATACAGAAAAATTATTTATTTTATTTATTATACCAAGGTCGTATATCCTTCCATCTTGGTATAATAACTTATTAGTTCCAGAAGGTTTTTTTGTGTATTATTTTCAATTTTACATTCACCACCATATCATCTGCAATCAAAGACAGTTTTATTTCTTCCTTCCCAATCTGTATTCTTTTCTTTCCTTTTCTTTTCTTTTTTTTCTTTTCTTATTGCATTAGCTAGGACTTCCAATATGATGTTGAAAAGCAGTAGTGAGAGTGGAAACAATTGCCTTGCTCTTGATCTCATTGTATTAAATAGAATGTTAGCTGTAAGGTTCTCGTAGATATTCTTTATCTACAAAAGTTGAGGAAGTTCTCTATTCCAATATTACTGAGAGTTTCTATCGTGGGTCATTGTTGAATTTTTGCCAAATGCTTTTTCTGCATCTATTGATATGATCATATGATTTTTCTTCTTCATCTTGATGTGATGGATTACATTAATTGAGTTTCAAACAACTTTACATCTCTATGATAAATTCCACTTAGGTATAGTGCATAATTCTTTTTATACATTGTTTGATACAATTCGCTAATTTTATCAAAGATTTTTTTTCATCTATTTTCATAAGAGATATTGGCCTGGAGCTTCTTTTTTGCAATGTAATTGCCTGTTTTTGGTATTAAGGTAATGATGGCCTCATATAATGAGTTAAAAAGTATTCCCTCTGCATCGATCTTCTGGAAAAGATTGGAAAGAATTGGTATAACTTCTTCTAAAATGTTTCATAGTATTCACCCATGAATCCATCTGGGCCTGGTGACATTTGGATTGTCTGTTTTTTTAGTGTGAGTTTTGATAGATTGTGTCTTTCCAGGAATTGATCCATTTCATATAGGTTACCAAATCTGTGGGCTTAGTGTTGTTCATAATGCCATTTTATTATCTTTTTAATGTTCATGGAATTTGTAATGATGTCCCCTTTTTCACTTAAGATATTGGTAATTTGTATCCTCTCACTTTTTCTTTTCAGTTAGCCTGATAAGAGGCTTATCAATTTTATTGATCTCTTCAAAGAATCAGCTTTCACCAATTTCATTGATTTTTTTCTCTAATGTGCATAATATTTTTCTTCTGCTTACTTTGGATTAATTTTCTCTTCTTCTTCTTGTTTCTTAAATGGCAGTTTATATGGTTGATTTTAGATTTTTTTCTCTTCCAATATATGTATTCAGAGTTAAAAATTTCCCTTCTTTTGTTGCATCCCACAAATTTTAATATCATGTTTGTATTTTTACTTAGCTCAAATTATTTTTAAGTTTCTCTTGAAATTTCTTCTTTGACTAGGTGATATATAAAAGGATTTAGTCTTCATATATTTTGGAATTTTCAAGTTATCTGTCATTGGTTTCTAGTTTATTTTTATTGCAGTCTGAGAGCAGTCATTGTATGATTTCTATTTTTAAAATGTGTTTTATGGCCCAGAATGTGGTCTATCTTGTGTATATTTCATGTGATCTTGAAAATGTGTATTCTGATGTTGTTTTATGAAGCAGTCTATAGATGTCAATTATTTCCACTTGATTGATGATGTTGTGTTCACCTATCTCCTTATTAAATTTATGCCTACTGGATCTATTTCTGATAGAGTAGTGTTGAAGTTAACAACCGTAATAGTAGATTCATCTATTTCCTTTCATAGCATTATCAGTTTTTGCCTATGGATGCTGATATTTTAATATTACTTTAAATTTTATATTAACTTGAAAATTTCATTGGCTTTTCCCCCATATTTTTAGAATTGTAAAAAGGGTGATATATCTGAAAAAGTATAATCTTTTGAATTTCAATTTCTACCTTTATTCTGTTTATACAATTTTGTTTCTTCACGACCCTATTCTTGTGAGTTCATTTTAATTAATGGGATTAATAAAATGCTAACAATTGCAATTTAGTTACAGCAGAGAGTATGTGAGATTGCGTGCGCCTTTGTGTCTGTGTGTGTCTGTGTGTGTAACACTGTCATGATGTTCTGATCCCAACAAATACTAATTTTGTTTTTCACATAATGGCAAAATTTATGGTGAATCTTAAATGAAATAGCTTCCTTTTGTACTAATAGTGCATATAAGTGTTTGGGGACAAGGCATTGAACATTGTTAAACTCTATTGAGATGCATGCATCTGTGTTTTCCATAGGCATCTCTGATTTTTAGGGTACTGCTGAAGTATATCCAAATTCAGATAAATATTGAGGAATGGACTTTAAGAGAAAAAAAGAAATTGTTGAATTAAGACTTCACACATTTTTTTTTTATTATTGGAATAATAATCAGTCTTTTTCTGGCTTCCTGCCTGAAGCGTTTGTTTAGTTAACAGCCTGTGACATTCTCATAATGTGAAATTTTTTCAAGAGACAAAAAAAGGCTAACACCGGATTGTATAGTAATAGTAACAAATATTAGTTTTGCCTAGCTAAGCTTGTCCTTCAAAAATCTATAATCATATAGGATTTACTAGGAATCAACATTCAACCTTTTAAACATGCATAAAAGTGTACATGGTCATTCCATCATATCTGATATCTGATGATTATTTTTTAAATTGAGACATATTAGATTCAGGTGTATAAATTATGATCATAATTTATTGGTTCAATGCTCAACACTATAATATTTCCAAGTGTTAATATGAAATTTACCTAATATTCATACTTTGAATTCAATCATTTATCTTAGAAATTTTTTGATTCCTACTTAAACATTTTTGCAAGTAATGTCATGTGCACACAGAGAGGTTTTTTATTTTCTTCCTGATGGAATTTTCTTCTATATAGAGATTTATTAGAGACCTAGAAATCACTGAAGTGACTAAATATCCCCACAGTGAAGTTCCATTTTGTAAGTTCATTTGAAGAAAAGGAACACTGTAAAATCCATTACAGAATTAAAAAGAAATTCTATATCAAAGATTATCTTCTGAGGAACTATGTTGTTGAGTAGAGATTAAGAAGATATGACTAGAAAAAAAGAGAGAGGGAAAGACAAAATGTGGAAAAAAAAGAGAAATAATTCTACACTACAGTATATTTATATCTTTGCACTAAAACGAATATTTCATAATGTTATGAAATATCTATTTATCACTGTTTTGTCACTGTCACATGTCTACTCCTTTCCATCGCAATCTGCTGAGTCTGGACTGCTCTGAGGCTGATCTATGTATTTTTCCTTCAGTCATTTTGAATAAAACTGTTGCGAAAGATACTTAACAATACCATTTTCTTTAGAGCACAGAATAGAACTAAAGGCTTTTTCTATTAATACACATATGAATTTGCTAGAGTTGCTTAATGTTGTTGATCACATGGCCACCAATATCTAGTTGTCTCCTTTATGAAGTCTGGCAAGGACTCACCTCACAAGTGAAACTGCTAAAGGAGATTCTTTCGTCTGCATAGATTTTCTAGATGCCATTCTAGATCTAGATGCCTTGGTAGTCTTGTATACTTCACTTGTTTTCTGTGTGTAGTCTTCAAGTTTTGCACTTCATTTAAAGCCATGAGGACTGGTGATGCTATTATTATTATTATTATTTTTTCTATTTATGTAGTCTTACACATCAAAGGCAGTTAGTACAACTCTTCTGCTCTCTGCAGGGTGCAGCTCCCTCCACAATTTCCTTTATCACTGTACTTGAGAAGTAACATTAGCTGCCACCTTTCATATGAAAGATGTGTGTGGGGGAGGATTGTGGAGGGGCTCCTTTCATTTTTTGATAGTGTTTGTTTCCTTTCAGGGTTTCTCAGATCATGTTTATGTATTTTCTCTTCTTCTTTGATTTTTTCTTTTGGAGAGGGGGGGTCTTGTCCTCCTTGTTGTTTTCATTTTAATCTATTTTGTTTCCTATTTTCTCTTTTCCATTAGGATCTTTAATATTATGCATAAGCCTTTCTCAGTCACTTTCTCTCACTTCTTGACATCGGAGTTCCAATTGCAGGCACCCTATTTTGTCTCTCCAGTTGGCAGGCTTCCTCTTGTTGATAAAATTTACAATTTCAAAGTGTTTTTAAGCCAATACGTCTGCTTCTGTGCTACACATATTCTGTACTCAGGATCCCTGTCTTTCATGATTATGTGCTGTAATTTTTGAGGGCAAAATGTGTGAAGCTTTTGCAGAGGCTCAAAGTGTTAGATGTGGCTTTTTCTTCCAAGCAAGTGAGTGATAATAACTGTTTATCTCTCAGAGAACTAAAATTTGGAACTAAGGAGAAAGTTTGCTTTCCATGAATAATTTAAGCCAAAAGGGAAAAAGAGAACAAGCATAACATCTCATTCTCAAGAAACATTTAATTTTAACGGTTTGGAAAAGCAAAAGTCTCAAGTCCACTGCAAAGCATGGTGTCTGTTGTCAAACGCCCCAACTGGCCATTGTTTATATATATCACACACATGCGCGTGCATGTGAGCACACATGCGTGTGCACACACAGATGCACAGACTTTATCTTCAAGACATCTAAAGCAAAGAAATATTGACTAAAAAGAAGCAAATTATACAGAGGAAGAGAGAGTTACTACAGGAAATTTAAGGCTTATAGACCACTTACAATCCTTTAACTTTCTTTTGTAGTGTTTTTATAACTTTTTAAAATATTTTTCATCTAAATTCATAGAGATAACTGGCACACTATTAATATAAATTATCCTAACCACTACTAGCTAATATTCTTTACAAGATGTTTTAAGTGAGTGGGATAGAACAGTTATAAGGTAAAATTCAGGTTCTAATAAGGTAAAGTAGTTTCCATTTAAGTAGCATTTATTCATTGTCATTGCTAAATAGTCTCACAGAAATGCAGTGGAATAAGTTTTGGACTCAGGTACCTAGATGACTGAGAGCAAATGCACCTTGTTGTTGATTGTGGATTTTGGGGGTTTAAGGATGTTAATATATATGACATGTATTCTGTAAACAAAATGTCATTCCATGTATTTATTTTTCTAGACAGTTAATTGTTCTCTACTCTGAGCTACTATAAGTTTAATAAGTAAGATGTCACATACTTCTTCATTGTTTTAAGATACATAGTTTTTCTAAATTTTAAAATCTCTGAAAATAGGATATATTCTATCTATTACTGTCATGCAGGCCAATATATTTAACATTTGTATTCTTTTTTATGTATTCATAAGAATGATATGGGATTTTTAAAAGTCAAATAAATCTTTAAAAAGTTTTCAATAAATATGAAATAAAAATATAAGTGATGTGAAAACATTATATAGAATTTAATTGAAAGCATATATTTTTATTTCTTAGATGTAGATAAAATAATAGTGTCTTACCTTCCATTATGTCTCAAATTAAATGAAAAGTGATAGTTTCTAGCTTATACAGAACAAAATCTAGCTCCCAACATTTAATAGTTTGGAAAGGTTCCATTTCTTAGAATTTATTTTTAAAACATAAATTACTATGTTTTAAGCTAATGTAAACATTTAAAAATCTATTATGTTCATAATAAACACCTATTTTAAAAGTTTCATTTGTAAGTTACTATTAAGCTGGAACTTTCATTTTTATGAAATTAAAAGATAATTTCTAGTCTTACATTTAAGTCCTTAATCCATCTTGAGTCTTCTTGAGAGACAGGAATTCGGTTTCATTCTTCTGAATATGGCTATCCAATTTTTCCAGCATCATTTATTGAATAGGGAATCCTTTCCCCAGTGTATGTTTGTGTCTGCTTTTTTGAAAATCAGTTGGTTGTAGGTATGTGGTTTTATTGCTAGGTTCTCTATTCTGTTCCATTGGTCCATGTGTCTACTTTTATACCAGTACCATGCTGTTCTGGTTACTATAGCCTTGTAGTATAATTTGAAGTCAAGTGATATGGATACCTCCAGATTTTATCTTTTCACCCAGGATTGCTTTGACTATTCACTCTTTTCTTAAAAAAATTACTATGGACTCTTTTTGACTTCATATGAAATTTAAGATTGTTTTTCCTAATTCTATAAAAAAATTGCATTGTAATTTTGATGGGAGTTGCATTGAATCTGTAAATCAATTTGGGCAGTAGGGACATTTTAACAATATTGATTTTTCCAATCTGTGAACATGGGATGTATTTTTATTTATTTGTGTCATCTATGATTTCTTTCATCAGTGTTTTGTAGTTCTCCTTGTAGAGATCTTTCACATCCTCAGTTCAGTATATTTCTGGGTATTTTGTTTTCCCTGTAGCTATTGTAAATGGTATTGTGTTCCTGATTTCACTGTCAGTCTGACTGCTATTGTTGTATAGAAATGCTACTGATTTGTGTTCATTAATTTTATAATCTGAGACTTTACTGAATACATTTATCAATTCTAGGAGTCCTTTGGAGGAGTCTATAGGGTTTTCTAGATACAAGATCATATCATCAGCAATCATAGATAGTTGGAACTCCTCTTTTCTGATTTGGATGCCCTTTATTTCTTTTTATTGCCTGATTGCTCCGGCTAAGACTTTCAGTAGAAGAAAATGCAGGAAACAGTCTTCTGAACATTGGCCTAGACAAAGAATTTATGTCTAACACCCCCAAAGCAAATTCAGCAACAACAAAAATAAATAAATAGGACTTAATTAAACTAAAATGTTTCTGTACATCAAAGTAAATAAGCAACAGATAAATAGACAATCTATAGAGTAGGAGAAAATATTTGAAAACTATACATCCAGCAAAAAATAATATCCAGAATCTACAGGAACTCAAGCAAATCAGCAAAGCAAAACAAAACCAAAAATCAAATAACTCCATTAAAAAGTGAGAAAAGGACATGAGCAAATTTTTCCAAAAGAAAATATACAAATGACTAACAAATATTTGGAAAACAGTATGAAGATTCCTCAAAGAACTAAAAGTAGACCAAATATTTGATCCAGCAATTCCACTATTGGGTATCTACCCAAAGGAAAAGAAACCACTGTATCAAAAACACACCTGCACCCAAATGTTTATTGTAGCACAATTCAGATTTGCAAAGATATGGAATCAACCTAAGAACCCATCAACTGATGAGTGACTAAAGAAACTGTGGCATGCACAAACATGCATACACACACAGGCACACACACACACACACACGATGCAGGACTACTCAGCAATAAAAATGAATGCAATAATGTCTTTTGCAACAACTTGGATGGAACTGGAGACTTCTTAAATGAAATCTCTCGAGAACAAAAAAAATCAATATAACATGTTTTCACTTATAAGTAGGGATTAAACTATGGGTATATATGGTCATACAAAGTGGTATTATGGACATTGGAAATTAAGAAGGAGGAGAGATGAGAGTGAAGTATAGGATCAAACATTACTTATTTGGTACAATGTACACTATTAGGGTGACAGGTACACTAAAAGCCCTGATTTTACCACTATACAATTCATCCATGTCACAAAAAACATTTGTACCCACTAAATCTAACAAAATAAACAAATAAATACTGTCTTACACAGGATGTAATCATTTACATAATTTAACAAATATTTAGCACAGCAGAAAAAATATTAAAGACTTACTCTGACTTTGAAGGTACCATAAGGTGGTAATTCAAATGTCTCACTATTTGGTGTGGGATTTTAAAATTAGAATCACTTTATAGCATAGAGAATTATCACATGGGTCAATTTACCTCTTTCTCTTGTGGTAGCTACATTATGCTTCAACATTAGCTTGAAATATTTTAATCAATGTATTTGATGAACAATTTTATTATCTGGTTCATATTTTAACAAATACATTTTAAAATCCTTGATGCCACTCACAGTCATCTCTTCAATGGGAAAAATAGCCAAAAGAAAAAAAAAAATTCTCACACTTAAAAAGCTACTTTCCTTTATTTTGTTCACTATTTAAATTCTCATTTCTCTTGAATTCTCAAATTGATAAAAATTATTTAAAACATTGATAAAATTAAATATTTTGGATCTAAATCCACTCAGCTCGTGTTTCCATATCTGTTGTAACAGTGAGTTTTGAGTAATAATAATGAAGTTCCCAAGATGAGTTTTATTCATAGGATAAAGGAGTTGGCTATAGCTCACCTTAGACAGATGGCTAATGAATGCCTTTACTTTAGGACTCCATGGTTAGTCTCATTCAAAGTGATGGCCGCTTCCTATTTTTGTATGTGACTATCAGCTACCATGGGACAGTGGCAATTCGAAGCAGCAGGATCTCCAGGTGTTTCTCTGTAATTAACCAATTGTAGAATGTTTATGTAAGCAACGCATAAAGGTTTCTTTTTTATCCAATAGTAAATACACTCAGGACATATTATTTTCTAAATAAATAAACATAATATCTAATACAAATTAAAAGAGTATTTCAAAGAAAAACACTTTTACACAGATGTCAAAGGAAGCATTGGGGATATTTCCTGTGAAACATCATGAAATTGGTAAAGCTGTGGAAGCAAACCCAAGAAAGGCAGTAGGTCCTGAGGGGTGATGGTCAAAGCCTTAGGACAGGGAATTGCTGACACAAGGACCCATCAGGGAACGCGCCACAACTTTTTCACTCTCTTTCAGTTTTAAGTAACTCTGACCAATAGGGAACATAAAAATGTAAAACTGAAAATGTTTTTGCCCTACCTATTTTCTAGAAATCAAGCATAGTGAGTGGACAGTCCCTGATACTGTCTGAATTTACTGTCCGTGGAAAGCCCCCTTGGGCTTCAGCTTGTATGACTGGGGAGCATGACCAACTGTAAAAATGAGCACCAAAAGGACAGCTGCCTTGTTCACATCTAATATGTATTTGCAAATTTTCAGTGTAGAACTTGACACGATCAAATGTGAAAAGGTCTCAAATATCACCTCAGAAGGTTTGGATCTAAATCCTCATTATAACTGGTCACTTTGATGCAGGCTCAGCTTTATTTGGTGGTATTTAATGATCCCACAAGTGAGTGACTTAGAGTATTTTGTATAGAAATTAATCTCAGAATGTTCAAAATCATAATTTTTTTCAGAGTCTTTTAAAAAATAATTTAATTTTTAAACTGACAAGTGAAAAATGTATAAATTTATGGTACACAAAATGATGTTTTGATATTTAGACAAATACTTTCAAAAGATTAATTGTAGTGGGGGAAGCCTCACTGTATTGGAGCAGGTACCGTGTCTAGCATTGCCAATTATCTCAGTATATTTAATAAACAAAGCTGCTTGATAGACAGTATATCGATTTTAAAGATGAAGAAACAAACCATAGAAATTAAATATTTCTCATTCACACAGCCAGGGATTTCAGTTTGCTTAGTAAACAAACAAGGAAAGATGCTACTGGTGCTAGATTAGCCCCACCCCCACCCCCACCCAGAGGGAGGAAGGTGACAATGTATTCATTGCTGTATTGTGTGTCCCATCACTTCAACTTGCCACAGATGCTGAAGAATAACCCTAGCTAAAGCAGCTATATACCCAATTCCTCCCTTTAATAAATCATAAGAACTTTCTTCTCTTCCTAAGTCACTTATATATGTGATTGTTATTGACAATCATAAATATGATTTCACTGTCATAATTTAGACAATTTTCCAGTATTCTGTTCACATTTTTGTTTCTTAAACTCTAAGTTATCCAGGAAGCTTATACTTTTAATGAAAATAAAAATAATTTTTAAAATATTTGTTGTTGTGTTTAGTAGCATTTAATCCCTTTTTAATAGAACTGACTGAAGAGGATTAAACACATGAGAAATGAAATGAATATTAAACACTTAGGAAAAAATAAATAACTTTGTCACTGAAGAGCTGACTAAGAGTAAATACATTAAAATGGCAAACAATATAGTAACATTCCACATATTCTTTCCAATTCAGCTTCAGATATAAACAGTAAGTTTAAAATGTGATTTGTGGAAAAAGGTTGCAGATCAAGGACAGACATTAATTTAGGTGAATGATATGCTTTATATTTGTGAAAAAATTAGCTTTTCAAAATAATTTAACTCAATTAATCAATAAAGTTACAGATCAAATACTATGTGTAACTGAACGTGCTGGTTGACTTGCTTGATTACCCAAATTTGGCAAAAGAATAGACATAGTTTCCTTGTATTAATAAATATTTCTTTGGTAAAATTGAGACAGTTACAAGATACTGCTACTACTACTATTACTGCTGCTGCTACCACTACCACTAGCTGACACATCTAGAGGTTTTACTGTGGACAGTAAAGAATTGTGAAGAATTTTATATAGTTCTTTTCATTATTAGCTCTTTATCTTTGTGCTAAAATCATTTGATAGTTACTATTATTATCCCCCCTTTAAATATGATAAAACTAAATGCAAGGATGGTTTGAACTCAAGATTATATAGGCTTCCCTGATGCCAGAGATCTTGCTCAACCAATATAGCACAGTCATAATGTTTCACCATATTATATACTGAATTATTAATATAATACTGGGATTAGAATGACAGTTGCCTCTTCTGTCCTATGTGACATTAGTGTGCACCCCATGCATCTTGCTGTCAGAAAGAACCACACTTAATTCCTAGGTCTATCATCTACTATATGTGTATTTCTGGGAAGAAATTAAGCTTTCTGAGCCTCATCAATAACATAGTGTAAAAATCATGCAATATCAATCTTGGCACTTGGGAGAAGCTGAAGAAACATTTGTTGACTAAATTGTTAAGTTCTCTCATGTTCCTTAGAAAAGGAGAATGAAGTCAATCAACTTTGTACCTAATATCTCTATTATTATGCCAACTTTTATAGATATTAAATAATAATTATAATAAGATTAAAACTTTACATTTAGTGATTAGATATTTTTTTAATCACAACTACTTTTTGAGGTAGGTACTATTATTAACTAAGGATTGGAGAACTGTGATTTTCCCAACTTTTGGGTCAGAAACAAGTGGTCTGTGAATCCACACAGGTGTCAGGTACTCTCTTCTGTCCCCACCCATCCAGCTGCACATTAGAAGAGCAGGCTACCCAAGAATGAGAAAAATGAGATAACTGCCCTTTTTTCACACTCCTTCTGTTCCAGAATGTTAAAAGAGTCCTTCACAAGCAGCTTCTTTACCAACAACTCTTTCATTTATGGCTAAAGACAAAATATCTTCATCATTCCCATATCTTCAATAACATTGCTGTTGTCAAGGGATACCATATTGATTCTAAAACTGTTTGATGATTTTCGTTTATTTTCCTTGTATTCTCTTGACATTTGAGATTTTTGATCACTCTTACTTTCTGAACCCTCTCTTCTCCCTGAATGACACACTCTGCTGTTCTTTCCCTAGTATTCTTCTCTGCTGCATCTTAGCTTCTTTCATGGACCCTTCTCAGTTGGTCCTTCAAAGTCAGGGCTCCATCCCTGAGCTTCTTCTAGTATTACAACAACATCTCTCTAGATGATACTTTCCATTTCAACTACCTTACTGTTTACATTCTGAATTCTTCAATATCACTTTTTCTGTTCCTGACTAGTCTTCTCATCTCCAAAGACATCATATTTGAACTCTACTCATTTATTTTTCATTATTCTACAGACATTTGTAACTCAATAGGTTTAAATGAAAAGCAATGTTTTCTCCCCCACCATCCTTTATTGCCAACATTGCTTCTTTGATGATATTCTGATCTCAATGAACACCTGGTTATCAATTCAGCTGATGAAATGGAAAACTCAAGAATTATTCTTGAATCTCTCCTTCAGAATATACATTCAAATCAACATGCACCATTTGGTCTACATCCTTACTAACTCTTAAATTCAGCCAAGTTATTTCTTTTTTCTTTTTTAACTTTAGTTCAAGCCCCATCTTTCTGGCCTGTGAAAATCTTCAGGCAACTTTTCTTCCCAGCCTTGACCTTGCTTTCTTCAGTTCATTCTCTACTTTGTAGCCATAATAACCTTCTAAAGTACAAATTTGACATAAATAACTATTGTGCTTAAAATAAAGGCTTACATATCATTTGAAATGAATTCCCAACTCCTTGGAATGCTAGGTTTTTTAAAATTTTACTTCATTTTTCTGATTCATTCTTATCTATCTCCCTAACTGGAATTTTTGCCAATAGTTAACACATTTCCTATTCCCCTATCACCCAAAGTGACTTGTAGTTGTACAAACTCTTCCAGCTCACTTAGCATAGGTTTTCTCTTGGGGTCTAGTCTGCTCTTTTACCCAGCATCACCTGCCCCTTACCTAATCTCCTTCATAGGCTGAGCTTTTCTGAACTTCAGGGCTCAGCTTGATCATTTTGTTGCTTCTTTCCTGGAGGCTTTTCTGACTCTGCTCTCCATAATGAGGAGAAGTGCTGCTCTGCTGTGCACTGGATTTCTCCCTTTTGTAGTACTCATCACACAATATTGGAATCTGCCTCCAACCTGGAGGCTCAAGAGTAGGACATGTATGCCACAGTTCTTTGTAGCCCCAGCATTGATGAAAGTGTCTGGCACAGAGCTGAGTTTGACAAATATTTATGTAATAAATGAAAGAAGAATGTGTTGAAGAAATCGCCAAGCGACATCTGAATAAGTGTAATTGCTGCAAAGATACAGAAATGGCACTAATCAAAATATAAGTCAAATTGAATCAAAACATTAGAATAGTTTTTTTGGAAGAAATGCATTCTATGTTACAGAGTAGAAGGGAAAGGAGCAGATAACAGGAAAGAACAGCGGATCCGGTAAAGACACAGGGAAGAAAGGGAGACACTGTCTCAGCTGTAGTAGCCAAGGTGCTCACAGTTACAAAGACATCACAAGATGTGGAACGATATTTATTCCTGATTATTTCCCATCAAAAATAACCCCTTTCATTACCCCTATCATTATGTTTTTCAATACCCATCCTCAGCTTTGTAAAGGAGATTCTCAGTAAATATTAAGCCGTGAATCTTTTGAAGATCTCTCACTACACCTTCCTGCTGTGAAAGCTGTTAGCACACGATATTTCCTAAAGATGACATGTTGCATATTATACCCTAACTGATGGGAAGAATAATGTGGATATTTAAAACAAACAGAGTATGTTATTTTTATGTAATGCTTGTATAACTTTTGTCTCATGCCCAGCTTCCAGCCTTTAAAATCCAAGGAGAGCACAAAACCGAGTCTAGGATACTTTATTGTAAGGTTAGTCAAGGAGTTCCTATAAATGAACGCATCTTCTGTTACCATAAAAGGACTCTCCTTTTTCCATCGTCACTTGCAATCCTAGGAACATTCTCCAACTTGATGTGAAAGGTACTCAACTAAAAGTTGTAAAAACAGTCTCTCCTCAAAGTCTCCATCCTATTTGATTATTTTAGGGAAAAGAAAGTCCGTGTAATGTCCCTTTCTTTTAACTTCTTTGGCTGACCTCCAAAGTGTAGCTGTCAGCCAGTGTTAGCTAAATAAGTATGAGCCATGGCCCAAGGCCCATTTACTGTCAGTCATGTGGATGAGAATATGCCCCCTGTATTAGCACTGCTGAACATCAGGAGTAGGGTCCATCAATATAATTCTATTCAGTCTGATGCCCAAAGACTGTGTAAGGACATCAGGAACTGTTATAAAAACAGACACGAAAGGTTTTTGAATATACTCTCATAGCTTAAGAATAATCTTACTGAAATATAATTCAGTCTCACCTTATCCAGGAAGTCTTTTGTGATTAACCTCCTTGGCCATCTTTTCTACTTTGCAACCTCAACTTGTATTTACCCATATTTAATATTTTAATTGTCATTGTTTAATATTTTGCTCTGTAAGTGTAATCTTCTTTTGTGTGTGTGTGAGTGTGTGTGTTTGTGTTTGTGAATCTGTGTGTACGTGTTCTATCTCCTCATTTAGACTGTAGGCTGATTAAGGACAAGATTTCTCTCTTATGTTTGTTTTGTATCTTTTCTCACCTCTTTCTAGAGCAACTCATCTACATTAATTTTCCAAGAGTATATGCTAAATAAAAATGTGAAAAAATATATTGCTTGTAATTATCAGATATGCTCAGTTCTCTAAATTATCATAGCATTGGTTTCTTCCAATTGCCAAAACAAAAAGAAGCTAAGGAAAGCAATATCAAACAATATTCTCCAACTCGTGGATTATCCCTCTGCATATATTATCTTTATTTATAGTTACATAAATATGGGTATAGGTATAGATATATTTTAAGGAAAAAAGATTATATCTACATTCAGCCTTCTAAAATTACTTTTTAAATATTAAAACATCACTGTTAACAATTGAATCTTCAAGTGTAAAACTATGATTAAATATATTATACCGGAACTTGTGCCTTTCTGGATTTTTCCTCCATCAAAAAATGCACATAGTACTATGGCACAAAAAAGTCAATTCACATTAACAAATAAAGCTGAAAGCCATAAGAATCTGAAAACGTTATTTTAAAAATCTGTCAATCCCTGGGAGAAAGATCTATAATCTCATTTTGAACATCTTGGAATGTGAAACAAAGTTACATCTTCCTGGATATCTTAAAAAGTAACGTATTAGTCAATAACAAAAAAGGTTATAATTAAATCTCTTTACTAGATATATTAAACAGGAGCATCTTAAGTATAATGATTTCTAATTGCAAACCTACCTCTTTGATATGGGATGATCATATAACTCAAAATGCCTGTAGCAATCTCAGCTTAAACATTTTAACATTTGTTCTCAATTTTTTTTATTTATCACTTAATTATTGTTATTGTTGTTCTTAATTGTTGCATTAAAATAGATCAGGATGGGTTTAGTGGCTCTCCATCTAATACCAAATGTCATCTAGTAATGTGTGAGACACATGCCCAGTGAACAAAGAGGCCTCATCTCAATATAGGGTAAAAGTTAACCTTTCTTTCCTTTCTTCACCTTCTGATGCAACATGGTCATGTCTATCAGGTGCTTTCTGATAAAATAAAGTGCATCCATTCAAGAGTGGCTAAGGACGCTTTACTCTTTCTGGTCTCTGGTGGTGGTGGAAGGAACACGAGCTGCTGATGACCCTACTGTCTGTGTGATGGACCAGCCAGTGGTACCTTGGCTGTGGCCACTGCCAATGACAGCCCCAAATTGCCAGGCTGCTGCCAGTGAGCTGGGCCAGAGGAAAAGAGGCAATGATAGGTTAAAGTATGTATAAAAGAGGCTGAGAAGTTCTATTTTAACACTTGTAGAGAACAGTTTCTTGCCACATATTGTGTATTTGAAAATCAGCAGTTATTTATCTGTTATACTGTTGATTATAATTTTATTTTTATTATTTCACAACAAACCATTTTGGATTTGGAATTTTCATTTCTAAAGAAACATTGGATGTACAAAATGCTTGTTTCCTTGAATTTGGAAAATGTTTGGTCACTAATTTTTCAATTCTTCTCCTGTCAGCCTTCTCTTCTTATGGAATTCCAACTGCATGTATATTAGGCCACTTGAAATTGGTCCACAGATTATTGATGTTTTTTTTTTTTTCTTTTTCTTTTCTTCTCGAGTCTTTTCTTTGCTCTGTGCATTGCATTTTGGATAGTTTTTGTTGTTTTGTCTTCAGGTTCACTATCTTTTCTTCTGTAATAATCTGTTATCTGCCAATAATTACACCCTTTATTTTTTTTATTTCACATGTTGTAGTTTTCCTGTATAGAGTTTTGATTTGGGTCATTTTTATGTCTTTCATGTTCCTAATTAACATTCTTTATCTTTCCAGGAGCTTTCTAAAGCTTTTAAAGATAAGGAACACAATTAAGATAACTGTTTTAGTGTCCTTTTCTGTTAGTTCTATGTGCCAATTATGAGTAAGTTTCAATTGATTGAGCTTTCTAATAACAGGTTATATTTTCCTGCTTCTTTTCATGCTAGGACTTTTTTATTGGATGTCAGACACTGAAAATTCTACTATGTTGATTGCTGGATATGTTTGTATCACTATAAATGTTATTAAGCTTTGTTATGGTACATAGTTATTTGGAAGCAGTTTTATCTTTTTTGGGGGTCGTGTTTTTATGATTTGTTAAGTGAAGTCAGAGCAGCATTTAACTTAGGAATATTTATTCCTCTCAGAAAGACTCTTCTGAGAATTCAAGTTAGGTCTCCATAATTATGAAGTTTTTAAGTCTGGTTAGTGGGAAGTTATTATTTCCAGCCCTGTGTGAGCCCTGAGTACTGCTCCGCCTATGCCTGTAGTTCTTTCCTCACTAGGATTCTGTTCTGGTCACTTTAGACCATCTGCTTTATCTCCTCAACTCTTGGAGCTTGCTAGGCTTCGCCAGTGTTACTCACCTCCTGCGCCATATTCTATGGCCTGAAAACCTTCTGAAGGCTATAAAGTGGAGCAGTTATGTGGCTTGCCTAATTTGTCACCTGTTTCTCAGGTATGACTGTCCTTTGTTCCCTGATGTGATCAGAAGTTCCTCACAAAATACTTGTTGAATTTGCCATCTACCATGGAGTATATCACTGATGACATGAAAACCAGAAAATGTAAATCTGCTGAGGAAGCATCCACATCAACATCAAAAGTTCAAACCTGTTTTTTAGATGATTGCTCCCAAAGAATTGCTTTAACACTAGGTGCAGCAGAAGGAAGGCTCTGTGAAGCATGTCTGTTTATTTAGATCAAGTGACTATTCTCATTTAATTTCACGTTCTTTTTAGTTCTAAGTGTTTTCAATCAATGTGTAAAAATTGAGGAGATAACTTTTAATGTGCTGACTTTATTAGGCAACAATTTCTCAGTTAAATTGTTTTAGCACATAAATGCCATATAATTCAAATTAATGATCAGATTAATTTCAATTAATGATAATTTTCTTTTTTTCTATTAATGTATATAAAGAAATACTTTTGGAAATTCATCATGGTAGAAATAAATTCTTCTTCTATTATTGATAATGCTATTAGAAAGTCAGGTAAAGGGCTCAATTTTGTAGATAAAATAATATGTTTTTTGCTGTAATTATAAAATTACAAATTTTGGTGGAGCACAATCTTATGGGTAAAATAATGTTCTCACTAAATTAATAAGCCTAAGAAGCAAAAATATACCTGAAATTGGTGTTTCTGCCCATGTAGTTCAGAACTGCATTTATAGAAGCTTCAATAATCTACCATAAGAAATTAAAGCTGTTATCAAAATATATAAGTATTTTATACATGCAGAGTTATGGTCGTTAATCAACAAAATGTTTGTTACAAAGCTGATTTTGAAAAAAAAAAGTACATCAGTGTGGAAGTAGATGTTTTCTTTTTCTATCCATCCTCAAATACATTTTTAAATATTTTAGCTTTTGTAGAACAGCTTTGTAAAATCAAATTAAGTATCTCAAATTGTATGTTGCCAATTTTTTGTAAATTAGTTTTTTAAGGTTTAGTTGAGTTTTCTTCTAATAAATTGAAACTCTTAAGTCAATGTACTCAATGACCAGCATAAGAAAACTTTAAAATTTTGATATTTTAGTGAATCAAAATTATTAAAAACAAACTTAAAAATAAGAAAGTACTGAAGGGTATCTCTAAAAAAAAGCAATAGAGAACAATGGGATACCACTTTACACCTATTAGAATGGCCAAATTCTGAAACACTGATGATATGGCATCAAATGGCGAGGAGGATGTATAACAACAAGAGCTCCCATTCATTGCTGGTAGGACCGCAAAATTGTGTGGCCACTTTAGAAGTTAGTTTAACAGTTTCTTATAAAACTGAACACACTCTTACCATGTGATCAAGCAATTGTGCTCCTTCACATGTACCCAAATAACTTGAAATGTTATGTCTACCGCCAAACCTGGATATGGATGTTTACAGGAGCTTTATTCATAATTGCCAAGAGTTGGAAGCAATGAAGATGCTTTTCAGTTGGTGAATGTACAAATAAACCATGGTAAATCCAGGCAGTAGAATATTATTCAGCAACTAAAAAAAAGCAAGCTATCAAGTCATGAGAAAACATGGAGAAACCTTAAATACATATTGCTAGGTGAAAGAAGCCAATTTTCAAAGGCTACATACTGTATGATACCAACTATATGACATTCTAGAAATTTAAAACTATGGAGACAGTAAAAAATATCAATAGTTTCATAGGTTAAGTGGGGAGGAAGAGATGAATAGACCTAGCACAAAGGATTTTTGGAGGCAGTGCAACTATTTTGTGTGATATTACAGTGGGAGACACATGTCATTATACATTAGTTCAAACCCACAGAATGTCCACCACCAAGAGTGAAACCTAATGTGAACTATGCCCTTCAGATGATAATGATGTGTTAATCTTGGTTCATAACGAATATGCTACTCTAGAGTGGGATGGTGATAGAATGGGGGCTGTGGTGGGGGGAGGGAATATATGGGAACTCTCTGTACTTTCTGTTTAATTTCGTCATGAATCTAAAACTTCTCTTTAAAAGTTTATTTAAAACAGGAAAAAATAAATGAAAACAAAAGCAATGGAAGATTTGGAAGAATCAAGTGATAAGAATCAAAATGAGTGTTTCAATTTTCAAATTTTATAATTGCACTTTGGGAAATCCAAACTTTTAGGAAAAAATTTATAATGATTTTTATAATCAGATCCTATATTTAATTGGATAAATTTATAATGAATACTAGAATTGAATGAAATTGAGAGAGTTTACAATTTTGTGGTAAATGACTTTGGAGAAGCATTCAAATGGATCACAAAATAGAGACAATTCATTTGATGAGTTTTGTCATGTAAAAATATTTGTCAAAGAAAAATACTCAATGAAGTTAAAAAGACATTGCATGTGAAATACTTAGGCTGAAGTATTCAAACATTTCTATGTAGAAAAAATATAGATATCCTCTATTTAGCAATGTTTTTTCTTAGTTTACGAAGTGCTTCAACATCCACCGAAAGTATTTCTCATTTAAAAAATACTATGATCCATAGAGAAAAGTCAATCGAAGGTGTCAAGAACTTTAAATTATTAATAAAAGGCAACTTTGAAAAGATTCAAGGATATTTTATGTTAAAAAGACCATTGGAAAAAATGCTTTCTTTCCTGAAATATATCAATTATGTAATATTAGATGCAGATATGATTAAGAAAACTAATTAGAATATGTAGATTATTTACTAAAATTATTTTGTTTATTTTAATTATCAATATTCAAATAGTCAACATAGATACTTTTTAAAAATTGCTTTATTGTAGGTGGATATATATTTTCAGCAATAATTTTGGTTTAGAAAATAGTTTTTGATTCTGTTTCATAAGATAATCAATACACATATTTCAAAAATTATATAATTTTAAATATTTTCGCAATTTTCTGTTATTCATATAATTGCCTGATTTGAACAATAAATCACATGGACACTCCCACTCTCAGACCTACATGTGGTTCTACATCCCTGAGTGCATACTCTCTGCTGCCTCTCTTTGCTTCCATCTGGGAGACTAGCAGTCCCAGTAAAGAAATAGCCCAGAGGTAACAAGCCCAGAGATCTGCAGCCTTCTGTTCTGAACTATGATATGAGAACTGACCCTTATTTTCCTAGTGTCTTTAGACCATGCTCCCTACTCCCCCACATATACACACAAAAAATAAAATTTTCCGGGCATATATTAATATTTGGTTCCTTATGATCATGGAATTAAGCGACAGTGCAAGGTTAAATCCTGTGGACATACTAGGTAAGTGTTTACCACACACTGTGACTGTGGACTATGACCATCAAATCCTTTTCATTTAATATTTGAAAGAAGATTCTGAGCATACCCAGAAAAATGGTGAGATGAGGGAATCTGTGAGATCACATCCATATTGCCAATTGGCAAATGTTTGAATATGTCTTTATAATTTAAGAAAATATATTTTTAATATCTAAATTTGGTAAATGCATATGCATATATTCAAATGTTATGTGCCTTATTTTATGTTTAAAATAAGTAAGAAAATCCTAAATGATATAAAAGCAAAGTAAATATTTTGTGTAATCAATTAATCATCACAACCAAGCAGGGTTTATGCGAGGTAAACTAAAATATAGTTCACCTATATTATCATGTAAAATATAATAATATTATATATCAATCACATTAACAGATAAAAACGATGCATAGTATGTTACCATATGAGATGTCCCAAATTTAGCCTCATTCCTGATTATTTAAAAATAACTCTTAGAAAACCAAAAATAGGATATTTAAATAATGCAAAATGCATATAATTAACAGCAAAGCACTAGAATCATTCCATTTAGAGTCTGGAAATAAGAAATATGATTATTATTCTTTAATACTTTTTTATGGATTATATTAAGTAAAATATGATATGAACTGGAAAGGAGATTCAGTTATTGGATATAAGGAAACAAAATTTTCTTTAATTTTGGGTGTGAGATTATATAAATAGAAAATAAAATGAATAAATTTAAATTTAATAATTATGCTAATTATTAGGCAACTTTTAAAAATTAATAATATAAATAATACATATAAATAAAAAAGAAATAAAATAGCTTATATATTTGAAAGAATATTAAAACTAATTAGAAACCATATGTATGTGCCCAACCACACAGAGACACACACACACATACACATACACACACAGGAATTAAAATAACAATCAGTTAATAAATGTTCCTAAAAGTGACAAGAAAAAAATACAGAGAGACAATGCTCTGTTGCCAGCAAAGTTTTAATGAGGCTGGCATTTTATGGACTACTAGTGTAAATTGATACACTTATCACTGATACACTTACGCAAATATGTAACAAGATGATAATTTTAAATATAAAGTGAAATCATTTCCTTCTTCATTCTTTGAATTCATCACTCTTCCTCCACCATGCTGGCATCGGCCTTAGCTTTTTATGCACATTGCCTCATGCTGGAATAAAGAAGTCAGCTGAATTTCTGGAAAAGGTTTTTTTATAGGAACCCTCCTCCACCCCTACAGTTTTAAAGAAAGTGTTTTTGTTTTTGTTTGTTTGTTCTTTTCCTTCTTGGGAACATCTTGATGTTCCTTCTAGGGACATCATGAGCCAAAGCCGGAAGGAACAGAACATAAAGGATAACAAAGAAACCATAAAGCAGTAGAAGAAGGCAAGGTAAGACTTAAGCAGAGGTTTTTCCCTTCTCTGAGAAATATGCTAGAAGTTCAACCAGATGGCAAGAGGAAGGATGAGGACCTGCGGTGCTGGGGCCAGGTTTTAGATACTCTCCAAGCACCTGAGTCAAGGTTCCACGCCCCATCCTCAGGAGTCTTGGCCCGAGAGGATGATACAGGCAATATGAAAAATGTCCTGACAGAAACCATCAAATGATTTCGAAGATATGTGAAAACAGTTCTATCTTATACTATCTTACTTAAAAAGGTGACATGCAATAGACTTCCATCCTCTAAGAGTAGACTTTCAGCCTGCATGGGTGTGGGTCACGTTCAGGGTAGGGGTGGGAGGCTGTTCTCTGCAAACGGGGTGAAGGACAGCCCTAGAGAGGCCTGTTTATCTTAATATGTTTCCAGGAGTATCTAAACCACCAGAAGAGGGGGAGTTGAGGTTAAATCAATGATCAGAGAATGACTAGGACTTGAGACTGGAGGAGTTACAGACAGAAGGGCCCAGATTCACTGACCATGTGATATGGTCTGGGTGTGGGTCCCCTTCACATCTCACAATGAACGTTAACCCCCAGTGTTGGAGGTAGGACCTCTGGGGAGGTGCTAGGGTCATGGGGACGGAATTCTCATGAATGTCTTGGCATCCTCTCTGTGGTAATGAGTTCTCCCTCTCTTAATTCATGCCAGAGCTGGTTGTTTAAAGGAGAATGGGCACCCTTCCACTCTCTCTCCTGCTCCCTCTCTCACCATGTGACATACCTGCTCCCCCTTTGCCTTCTGTCATGAATAGAGGCTTCCTCAGGCCCTCTTCAAAGCAGATGCTGGCACCATGCTTCTTGTACAGCCTGCAGACCCATGAGCCAAACGGAACCCTTTTCTTTATAAATTACCCAGCCTCGGGAATTCCTTTATAGTAACACACAATGAACTAAGACACCATGAGACTAGAAGCACGGGAGGGATCTAAGACATCAGTGGCAGATTCTACCAGAAAATAGTCTACATCTCAGCAGAGACCAACGGGAACTGAAGAAGAGCCCTTAGCTCAAATGCTCAACTACTGATATCAGGGAGACTTGTATGTCTGACACAGAAGTTGAATTACCTCCAAGGAGAAAAAGAATAAAGAGGATCATACCTAACTCAATATTTATGAAAAGCAAACAAACAGATCTGTAAAATATGATGTTGGTATTTTCACGGGATTGCATTGAATCTGTAAATCACTTTGGGAACTAGGGATATTTTTCAACCATGTTGATTCTACCCATCAGTGAGCATGATATGTTTTCCCATTTGTTTGTGTCATCTGTGATTTCTTTCCTCAGTGTTTCATGGTTCTCTTTGTGGAAATCTTTCACCTCCTTGGTTGAGTACATTCCTAGGTATTTTATTTTCTTTGTAGCTATTGTGAATGGCATTGAGTCTTTGATTTGACTCTTAGCTTGACTGTTGGTGGAACTGCAAATTACTACAAACTCTGTGGAAACCAGTAAGGAGATTCCTCAAAGAACTAAAAGTAGACCTACCATTTTATCCAGCAATCCTACTACTGAATATTTACCCAAAGGAAAATAAGTCATTTTATCAAAAAGACACCTACACTCGAATGTTTATTGCAGTATAACTCAACAATTGCAAAGATGTGGAATCAACCCAAGTGCCCATCAGTTCATGAGTGGATTAACAAATTGTGGTATATGTATACCATGGAATAATATTTGGCCATAAGAAAAATGAATTGATGTATTTTGCAACAATTTGGATGGAACTGGAGATCGTTTTCCTATGTGAAATATCTAAAGAATGGAAAAAGAAACACTACATGTACTAATTATTAAATTTGAACTAACCAATGAGCACATATGTGCACAGAGGGAAGTAAAAGTCATTGGAAATGAAGCCGGGGTAAGGAGGGCAGTGGGACGAGGGAATGGGCAAGGAGAAGGAGATGGGCGAAAACCTACCTAATGAGTACAATGAACACTATCTGGGTGATGGGCACACTTATAATCTTTAATTAAGAATTTACAAAAGTGATCCACGTAACCAAAAACATTTGTACCCCTGTTATATTTTGAAATGAAAAAAACCTTAGTTCTCAAGTAGAAATAAATGAGTTACATTGAATTTGTATGATTTTTCCCCCATCAGTATAAAAAAGAGGTTGTGATTCCCATTGATTTGTTATAGAAAATATTAAGTTAAACCCTAACTTCATTGAGTTCAAAATTTGTATCCCTCAGATTTATAAACCAAACAGCTTTTAACATCAGACTCGCTAAATGGCAATTTGTACAACACTAATGATATACAGAAAGAGTTTTAAAACTTTTCAAAATTTTGCTGCTTGAAATTATAGAAAAATAGAGCTTTAGAGATTTATCTACAAGAAAGTTCATTGCAGCATTAATTACAATAGAGAGAAATTGATGACAATTTAAACATCAATGATTGTGGAATGAATAATATTTGATGCAGGTAACTAAAACTTATGTTTTATAAAAATATTTAATGGAATGAAAATGCTAATAATACAATATGTAGTAAAATGTAAGCAGAATACAAGAAAGGTGGGTAGAGGAAACTGTTATATTTTATACTTTTAGTATGGTAGAAATAATTAAAATATTTTAATATTTAAAAAGTATACTGTATTTACTGACCATGTGATATATTTTTCAAAAATAAAAGATATATTACATATGTGTTCTCAAAGAGATGTTATCACTTTTGTAAAAAACGAATATACTGTAATTTCTGTGATTATGGATTCTGCATTTAATGCACATTTCCAAAGTTGCTTGTTTTAAGGAAATCTTTTGGTACAAATTTACCAAATCCTAGCTCAATTTCCAGATCTTCTGGTGACTTTACACAGGTGAAGCCCATTTTTATCTCCTCTTTCTCTGAGTTCATATAGTATATTTTATCTATTTTACTCCTTCTGACCCCAAACTATGCACCTCAATTTACAGTGGGGTTACATCCCAATAAACCCATTACAAGTTGAAATATTGTAAGTCAATTTATTTAATACGCCCAACCTATGAACATCATACCTTAGCCTGGCCTACCTTAAACGTACTCAGAACACTTACATTAGTCTACAGTTGGGAAAAGATCAAAATTCAAAATACAGTTCCTTCTAAATGTGTATTGCTTTTGCACCATTGTAGAGTAAAAATTTATAAGTGAAACTATCATAAGTTGGGGAACATCTATGTGGTGGGTTGCTCAGTTACTTCACACAGCCAAATATGAACAGTTTTTCCCCAGCTCAGTTGCAATCTATTGAGAGCAGACTAAAGTTAGCAAAAAGCAATCTTGGATTTTGTCCTGACTCTCTTTCCTCTAGCCCCAAGTTCTGTCTAGCGTTATGGGTCAGATAGTAAATACTTAATGCTAAAATTGTGTTTTTGCTTCTTTGAGCATTGTTTTCTACCTGCCTCTATTTCTGTAAAATGCTGGGTTAGATATCCTAAAAATTTCTTGCATTGATTAACAAATGAATGCCATAAAAAATCAATTATATTTTGCAGTAAACACATAAAGTGCTCCCCCTGGCGGAATGAAAGTTCTCTCTCTCAGGTGATACCGTCCACTGATTGAGGACAATACCATCATTTAAACTGGCAGCTCACTTTCAGGTGTATTTGCTGTTTAGATATTGGAAAGATTTTCCTTATAGACTTTCTAATGGAATGCCCCTTTAGAAATAAAATGTTGTTTAGGAAGAATAAAATTATTATAGCTATCTGTCTATTTATCTGGAAATCTTTTTATGCATAAATCTATCTTTATTTCCCTTCCCCTGGACTATTTGAGAGTAAGTTAAAAAAAATAAGTTACGTTTCACTCCTAAATTCCTTAATTTACATTTCCTAAAAATAAAAATATTCTCTCTCTTATATAATGGTACAAATATAAAAATCAGGAAATTAACATTGACAAAAAATTATCATCCTAACTACAATAAATATATATTCAAATTTCACCAGTTGTTCAAATAATTTATTTTGGAATATTGTTTTCTGGTCCAGGATCCTGTCCAAAATTACTCAATACATTTTGCGTCCTGTCTCTTTAGTTGTCTTTAATATGGAATAGTGTCTCTGTATTTGTCTTTTGCTAACTTGACATTTTTGTGAATAAAAAATTGATCTTTAAAGATGTAGTTATTTCAGAATAACACGTCCTCTTTAATAAAATATGTGATGTTATCCACATGAATTTTGTGAAGAGACCTCTTCATAGTAATTGTGAAAGGTTAGAGATACAGTGATTGTGAAAGATCCGAGATCATGGACTCGAGTTTAAAATTTTCTTTGGTGGCTTTCTGGATTCCTTATGATCTATGTTTCAGAGGGTGGGTCCAATTTTAAATTCTATGTGAACACTTGATGTTTGCAGTCCATACACTGATAGCTTCAAGGATAATTGTACATAGAAGACAAGGATGAGAAAAAGGAGGAGAAGGATGAAGAGAAAAAGAAGAGAATAGTCTAATTTTATTCAGAATGCCACAGAAAGAGTTTTCATACTTATCTGAAAATTATCCTGAAAGCTTTTCCACTGTTGAAGTTATATTTAGCAAACATATTGAAAGTGCTTTCTTTTCCCTTCAAACAAATAAGACAGTAAATTACAATCCTCCAGGTCTTCCCAAAATACTACAGGAAAGAATATTTCTCTTGAATATCTAATTTAATTACTTCAGGAGTTCTCCTTGCTCCAATATTTCACGGCCACTGCAAGTGTCCTAGAGATATACAAATCTGCTGTGGGAAAAGATGGTAAGGGTACCTTACTTTTCACAACTTTTGTGAAATACTGATGGAACTACACCTGTGCTTTGAAAAATGTAAAATCCCCATGCAACAATACCAAGTAATATTGGTTTAGAAAACACTGGAACGTTATAAAGACTCCAGTGGTTTGTTGGAAAATCTTGCTTTTGGTACACTACAAAACCATGAGTATTAGCAAAATAATGTTTGCATTAGTGTAAGTCACTTGAATCTTGGTAAAACATCTTAATAAACCAAGTAATTGGTTAAATCCATTTCAGTGACATAGTTCTTTAGTTTTCATAAAAGATAATTAAAGCATCCCCTTGATTGTTGGGAAAATAGGGAGGACAAAATATCTTTTATAATTTAAAAATGAGTGATGAAAATATTTTACTTTTGCTCTCTTTCATTGCACTATGAATCTTTTTTTTTATTTTTTTAATATTCCAAGGTATTGTGAGGGTACAAACATTCTAGTTACACTTTATGTCTTTGCCTCACCCAAATGCAGGTTAAAGGCGTGCCCTTCCCTCCCTTTAGTGCTCCCTGTGTCCTTTAGTTATAAATTTGCCTCCCCATCCCCCTAATCCCTGGAGAGTATTTCTGCCATGTGATCACCCTAGTGTTGATCAGTTAGTACCAATTTGATGGCGAGTATAGATGGATCCCTTTCTTCTGCTCTTGTGGTGCCTCACTTTGGATGATGGGCTTAAGTTTAGTCCAGGAAAGTATAAGAGGTGCTAGATCACCGTCGTTTCTTATGATTGAGTAATATTCCATTGTAAACATATATCAAATTTTAGTAATCCACTCATGGATTGGCGGGCACTTGGGTTGTTTCCACATTCTTGCAATAGTGAATTGTGCTGCCATGAACATTCGAGTGCAGATGTCTTTATAGTAGAATGTTTTGTGCTCTTTTGGGTAGATGCCTAATAGCGCTATTGCTGGATC
>CAUYSK010108546.1:0-44636 GCA_963575035.1 Avahi laniger
AGGATAGGTAGGTTGGGGCCACATCAATAAGTTTATCCATCAATCAGAGGTGCAATATTAAAGATTATTAGGGGCCAGGTGCAGTAGCTCATACCTGTAATCCTAGCACGCTGGGAGGCTGAGGCGGGAGGATTGCTTGAGCTCAGTAGTTCAAGACAGCCTGAGCAAGAGTGAGACCCCATCTCTACAAAAAATAAAAAAAATTAGCTGGTCATTGCGGTGTGTGCCTGTAATTCCAGCTACTCAGGAGGTTGAGGTAGGAGAATTCCTTGAGCTCAGGAGTCTGAGGCTGCAGTGAGCTATGATCTTGCCACTGCTCTCTAGCCTGGGCAACAGAGTGAGACTCTGTCTCTCTAAAAAAATTAAAATTAAAAAAAAAAATCTTTCTTGATAATTTTGAGTTTTTTGGCAATATTTTGTCAGATCTAATTACATCGCCATCGTATTGTGGCTTTTTTTGCACTGTGCCAACAAAGAGTTGTAATTAGATCCTCATTGTTTTTATCTTATGTGGCTAAGGAAGAACTCTGTTAGGAAGGGAGAAGAATCAGCTCTACCATTTTATCATTAGTACTATATCTAAAACAAAATTTCTTTGCAGAAATCTTTTCAGGCTTAAGTTGTATGTACAATATGTAAGATTATTTTAATTTAACTATTATAATCTATAAATTCACTTAACCCAACAAATGCTAACTGCAACAACCTTCCATAAGCTGGAAGCAAGCAAAACAATCAAAGATCCCTGGAAGCCCCTACTCTTCTCTCAGAACACTTCATCTACCTTAGTCACACTACCTCCTCTTATGAGAGTACTATTTTAAGGGACCACAGCAAAAGAAAGCACAAATTATATATTTTTGTCCTAACTGTTGAGGAAAATGGCAAATCTGGGCCCCTTCCCCACCCCATATCACAGACTATTATTAGGTTTTTCTGTAAGAGTAGAGGCTAATGGCATGAATATCCTGTTTAGTCCTGGAAGGGGGGTGGGTTGCATTCCTGAAATAGGTGTGCAAACTAAATCAGTCTATGTGTAGTTGTTTTAGCATAGCCCCTGTGGAGATGCTTTGTAAGTCAGCATTGTTCTCTTCAAATCCCCCAAAGTCACTGCATCCCTTGGGTAACAGTCACCTTCTGCCACCAGTCCTACAATTATCGGTCATTGTCATCCTCCTAGATTTCAGTAATGTGTATTATGTCCTTCATAATGTCAAAGGGTTCCACCAATTTTTAAAGGCCTCCTGGCTGTTCCTGACTTTTTTCCCCTACTCTTCACTTGAAGACACCTCCGTCTGCTTTGAAAAGGCATTTTAACACCCAGTATGATGCCCTTCCTTTGTTACTTTGTAACAAAGTGCCATCCATGTCTTTTGTCAGCCATTAAGGGTTTGCCAGAACACAGGATAAATGGTATAAAAAGGCTACAGTAGAGTACACCCATTGCAAAACTCACTCAACTTAGGACTGCAAGGTAAAGAGCTCTGAGGATGAGAGCAGATGGCCAGAGTTCAGATGTCCTGAGAGTTCAAAGACCAACTGTGTACTACAGCTCAGAGAACATGATTGCGGGGTGGCGGGGGTGGATGTGTATATACTTAAATGTCTGTAACATACATTATGTTTACATGGGAAATTGTTCACAGACAGATATAGAAAATCAGTATTGCTTAAAGCTGTTTTCTGTCCAGATGAGTGTCGTCTTTCTGAGAGATCATCTTGGAAGCTTGTGTACTTATTTTGAAATGCTCCAAACATTTTTAGAATTCAGTTTGCAAAGGCCTTTGCAGACTGAAGCACATTCTTTTGGTCATCCTTAAGGATGAGAAATTGTCATTATTTGAGGCTGGCTATTGTTTTAGACAACAGCCTTCAAAAGTAAGTTATAGAAAAATGGATAATTGAGCCAGTGCTAATTAGAGAGCAAAAGTTACATGTGAGTATAAAGTATAATAATTGGACCGATTTTCTTCTTGTCTATAACATATCTCAAATTTTATAATACTTCATAATCATTTTGGAGTACTTTACGGAAGAGAACTCAGAAATTATACATGGTACTGAAAAAAAAGATGGGGAGAAAGAAAAAAAGTATTTAAATTATAATATTCGTTATTTACAATGATCAAAAACAATTATCAATAGCTCTAAACTATCAGCTATTGGACCAATTTGGAGGACCTATTTCTTTGGTCCAAAATAATAAGCAAGATTTAAAATATGTATATATACATATTTATACACACACATATATGTAGGATAACGAAAGTTTCATTACACCTTACAGAAACATATATGAAATTGGGAAACATTTATATAGTTAGTATCATTAATGTTCTGTCTTATAACTGGCCTTAAGTACACACATCTATAATTTTACGCACAAGGCTAACTCTCTTCTTAGTGTGCCATCTCCAAGAAAGCTTATTTTCCCATTCCCATAAGACCAATCTGTACTGAACCTGGTTTGATATTGGTAAATGTCAACGAGTTAAAACTTTGGTATAAAAGACAAAAGAAAAAGTATTTTCACTTCTCATTTTTAAGTTCTTTTAAAAATATTTTACATATCAGCATGTAACTCCTAGAAACCCTGGTTTGGAATTAGGGCTTACTGACTTTTTTGTGTGTTTTTTTTGGTGACAGTGTTACTTGCCAATAGAGTTTACTATCATTTTATGTATCTTAACTCTGCTACTAGTCTAGTCATTAGGTTAGGATTTATATTTGAGTCACTTAGGAAGACTTTAATAAATGTTTTCTAAATGTCAACCAATGTATTACAGGGTTAGAGAGTATGGAAATAAAATAAAACACTATCACTTGACTGGCTTCAAAACAAATAAATAAAATAAAATAAAAATAAAACACAGGGTATTTTTTCCTTTTTAATAAAATTTTATATATTTAAAGTGTATAATACGATGTTTTGATATGCACATACATAGTGAAACGATTATCAGAGTAAAACTAATTAACATATTCATCTCCTCACACAGTTACCCTTTTTTGTGTGTGTGGTAAACCGGGCATTTTCAAAGGAGAAATTACCAAAGAAAATGCATGCACTCTTGAAAAGGTGTTAGAATGCTGGATAATAGTAAAGGCATACACAATAGTTAGCACATGCTAATTAATTAGATATTGAAATTTCATTTGATGCAATAGGTTTGCCAAGTATTCCAATTAAGAATCTCTCATTGTTAGTGAAAGACCAATGTGTTATCAGAAGGACCTATATGAGAATGGCTGTCCCTTTGTAATTGTAACAAAATCCAAACACCTTTCCATGGTCTGCAAGACTGTGTAACTGGCCACAGCCAACCTCTTTAGTCTAATTTCCTGTCCCACTACGCTGTAATCACAAAGTTCCAGTCTGACTGACCAAGCTTTTTTCTGCTTCAGGGCTTTTATAGAGGCCATTCCACTACCTGGAACATAGTGCTCCACCTCTCACCTTCCTCACCTGACAATCTGTGTTCCTAAAAAGGCTGGCATCCTTCAGATCTTCTAAGAACCAGCAAGTAACTCCATCTTAAAATATGTTACCTTAGGCTTCCCAGCTATTACAGTCAGCCCTCCGTATTAGTGGGTTCCACACCTGTGGATTTAACCAACTGTAGATCAAAAATATATATTTTTTTAATTGCATCTATACTGAACATGTACAAGACTTTTTGTCTTGTCACTATTCCCTAAACAATACAACAATTATTTACATGGCATTTACATTCTATTATATATTATAAATAACCTAAAGATGATTTAAAGTATATGGGAGGACGTGTGTAAGTTACATGCAAATATGATGCCATTTTACATAAAGGACTTGAGCATCCATAGATTTTAGTTTCGGGGGGACCAAATCCTCCCTGGCACCAATCTCTGATGGATACCAAAGGTTGACTGTGTTTTCTATAATAACAGTATTTTTCTCCTTTATCACATTTTGTACTTTTCTGTTTCTCTACTTGCCTATTATCTGTCTGCTCCATCAGACCCTATGGTCATGACAGTGGGACCACATCTGTTTGGTTACCGCTATATACCTAATACCTGGTGTGCAGTTGGTTCTCAATTCCTTTGCCTAAATGAATGAATGAAAAAAATGCCAAATATATGGATTTCAAATTGTAGTATATAAGTTGACTTCAGTGTCTCAATAAGCTTCAACTTCAAGTACTATAATGGTTAAAACATTGGACCTGGGTTCAAATTCCAATTTAATTGCTTACCAGCAATGTAACCTTGAGCAATTTACTGAAACCCTCCGAATTTCCATTTCTTTAAAAATAGGCTAAAAATAGTATCTACATCTCAGCTTTGTGAGAACTGAATGACAATATTCCTCCCTCCCAATGCAGCTATTAAGCACTCAATAAATGGTTGATATTATTATTCATATCAGAATTTCTTTTGTCTCCCACTGGTTATTTGTTTTTTGTTTCCCTGCATTAATTGCTTCACTTAAAGCAACAATTTAAGTTAATGAGGTTACTTTTAAATATGATCTTGGCTCAAAGATCTTCTAGATAATGCGATAAGATATGTTGACCGGCAATGCTGTGTATAACCTTCCTCATTATATGAATACTGGTGTGTCCCAGTTTGGGAAACCTTTAGGAAACACTGTGTCTAGATTGATTGAACTAATATTTAATGAGCACCAGTTATGTGCCAGGTAGTGTTCTATGGGTCAGGTCAGGGATATACCAGTGAATGAAACAGGCAAAAATCCCTGCCTTCCTGGAGTTGGCATTCTATTACTATTTGCTATAATACAAAAGGATTTATGAATTAGAGAAAATTTGTGAATTTTTTAAAAAGGAATTCTTTTAAATAGCCATAAACTGTGCTTAAAAAGCAAGACCACTTAGAAATATTAAATGTATACTAACATTTAACAAATGTGTTCTCATTAAGGAATTTAGATGAGCATTCTAAAGACTCACCTATCACATAAAGTGAGTACATCTACAATAAAAGAACACCGCTACCATAAGTTTAAAGTGTATCCAGCAAGAATCTGATAGTGTATTCAAGTTACAGCTGTTTCATTCCTTAACATGTTATTTATTCTATGAGACACTTCCCTGTCTGGAACTTCCTCCACTCCTGAAGCCAGCTGTGATAAAAATTGCCTTACCAAGCAAAACTATGGAGACAGTAAAAAGATCAGTGGTTACCAGGTTTTGGGTGGGGAGGATGAATAGGCAGAACACAGAGAATTTTTAAGACAGTGAAAATACTCTGCATGATACTATAATGGTGGATACATATCATTACACAGTTGTCCAAATCAATAGAATGTACAATACCAAGAGTGAACCCTAATGTAAACTATGGAGTTTGGGTAATAATGATTTTGTCAATGTACAGTAGTCCTCATTTATCAGAGGGGGGACACATTCCAAGACCCCGAGTGGATGCCTGAAACCATGGAAAATACCAAACCCTCTGTATACTATGCACGAATTTCCTTTTCCTTCTTCCCAATTTCACAGATAGAAGTTTCATTCTTACCATAGATCTTAGCAACCTCAACATATGATTTTTTTCTTTCCTTATTAAGCCGAGAACTTTCATCTTTTCTCTTAAAGGAAGCACTTTACAGCATCTCCTTGGCATATCTAAATTGCCGGCATCACTATTCTTGCACTTCAGGGCCATTATTAAGTAAAATAAGTTAGTTGAGTACAAGCACCATGATACTTAGACAGTCAATCTGATAACCAAGACCTAAGTGACTAACAGGTGGGGAGTGTACACAGCACGGATATGCTGGACAAATGGATGATTAACGTCCTGGTCAGGACAGAACAGGACGGAGCAAGATTTCATCATGTTACTCAGAACAACATGCAATTTAAAACTTATGAATTGTTTATTTCTGAAATTTTCCATTTAATATTTTTGGACTACAGTGGACCTCAGATAACCGATAAAGGAGAACTATCGTAGGTTCATCAACTGTAACAAATGTACTGCTCTAATGAGGCATGTTGATAATGCAGGAGCCTATGTGTGTGTGAGGGCAAGGGGTGTACTGGAAATCTCTGTACCTTCCTCTCAACTTTGCCATGAACTCAAAACTGCTCTAAAAAATATAGTCTTTTTTTTTTAAATTGCCTTTCTATCTTTCAACCTGTAAAATCCCAGGTCTGAATATAATGTAGGGAGGAATAAATGGTTAGGTAAAAAATCTGGAGAACAATGTAAAGGAACGAAGGTGTTACTTAGCTTCAGAATTCCTGAAAGTGAACAAGAATGTTTGTTCAATTCTGTTATTTCTCAGAGTCTAGATAGTGTTTTATCAAACTGGTGGTTCTAACTCATTAGTGGGCCATGAAATCAATTTTGTGGGTCATGACTAGCATTTTTTTTCTAGAAGAAAAAAATGATAGCACTACACACACAGCATGAATTTTGTTCCATGAAACTAATGTTTCATGTATGTATGTATGTATGTAGTTACATGTATTTTATATACTGAGTCACAATGCAAAATGTGTTTCTCATCGTGAATCACGGTCAAATTTTAAAATACCACAGAACCTTCATATGTTGGGGAGGATTAAGGAGGAGGGTCACCCCTAGCGGCAAGATTGAGAGAATAAGGGGAGTTTTATGAATCAAATACAAGTTAAGTAAAAAAATTCAACATTAAAAATTCTCCAAAATGGTAATGAGCTTGTTGATTTCTGTTTTAACTATTTGAAGGGAGAGTAAGAAACATTATAACCAGAAACATTCACTTTTAATTCAGAAAACTGATGCTCATTTAAAACAAACTTTTTTTCAACCTCTCTCTGTAAGACATAAAATGTTCTGTTCGGAATAAAACTAAGGCTATGCTGAATTTATTTTCAGGTTCAATTCCTAGCTTTAAAGTACTGTAATTGCCAATAAGATTTAGCAATCCAATATCCTCTGGGATTCTCCTAAAGCCCTTTCCCTCCCTGGGAGGGTTGATCCTTCCTTCCTTTGTAAAATAACATGTGAATACCTAGGGCAAGGATAAGCCTCCTAGAAAAACAAAACAAAAATATTCCTACCTTAACAGTTGGTAAATTCAGGTTTCCCAACTGAAGGTTTCTTAATTCTAGCCTGAATATTATTTGCAATGTCTTATAAATATTATCTGAAATAGGAGCCCTTCGATAGGAAAGTGATTTTCTTAGGATATTAATTCACATCCTTTGAATGTTATTTATTTACATGGCTTTAAAGCAATTAAGACATTTAGGGAACACATTATACCACAGATTAATGTGCATTTTTCTCTTGAACTATCTATCATTCAAAGGCTTACCCTACCCTTTTCCACCCAGGGAGATAAATGTTTCAGAACCAGAGAGGCATATTTCCTCTCTGTCTGGTTTCTTAGAATTCATTTAAACATGCTTATTGAAATTTCCTGTCATGCAATATTTTAGCAAGATTCTCTAAATATATACCACTTGCTCACTGTAAATGTTGCATGACAAGATTGTTACCATGTTTTTTCCCTTAGGCAAACAATACCACAGTCAAAATCTCCTATATAAACAATTCCAGTTGGTATGTAAATTAATTAACATAATAAAAAGAGTAGGTATAGCTGTTTTCCTCTAAGTCTTTTAAATAAGTAGAAGTGAATATTCAAAAATTGTAAATGCCTCAGGACAAGAGGACTGCCTACCTCCAAACTAAATTTTACTTTCCCTAAACAACATCCAAATCAGATCACAAAGAAAACATTTTCCTCTTTAAGGCACTCTATTCAAAAAATTTGAAGTCCTAAGGAGTCCCAATGAGTTACAGACTGATAAGACCACCAGAGACAGAAGATTCCATGAGCATTTTTCAGACCAATTTCTTACTCCTAAAAGGGAAAGATAGATGTCAAAACTAAATATGACTCCCATGAAACAACTGCATAATCAGGACACTAAGAGCAAAGTCATCTAAGCTAATAAACAAAGATTCATTCTCTTAGATCTCTTAGCCATGGCTTGATATAAAATATTCTAGAAAAAAAGATAAATAAAAGAGGTGGTTGCCACCCTTTTAGCAGCTCATTATAGGTGAGGGTGGATGAGAGTACCCAGGACTGAAATTTTACTCTTGTCTAGCTACCTAAGCTGTGGCAAAATAATCAGATCTCTACAGAACCAGCTAATTTAACAGGTGAAGAACTGGTTAGAGAAATCCGAATTTGATCTTGTTTTAAACTTTCAGGTTTTCATCTCCTTTGTTTTAAAGGGAGATAAAGACTTAAGGTTTGATTTTTTTAAAGCTATAATATTGGCCTCCACATGCCTTACAGACCTTGACAGTAGTTTCTTGTTTATCTTTATCCACCCGTTGGGTATATGAATTTAACTAGCTTAACACTGACACCTAGCAAATTGTCTTCCTTTTGAAAGAGTCCTTTTCACTCCTGCATAGTGGTTAAAGCACAGACTTTGGAATCAGAGGCTTGAGCTGCATGCCCATTGGCCACTTTTTAGCTGTATGACCATGAGCAGATTGCTTAATCGAATCTCTCAACCAAAAAAAATGAGAATATTACTAGTATCTACTAGACAAGTTGTTATAAGATTGAATAAAGCAGTGCATGCAAATAAATGTAGCTCAAAGAAGACTGAGAATCAAAAAGCTTCATAGAAAGAAGAGGAGGAAGGGGCAAGGAAAATAGGATAAGGAAAAAAGAAGGGGAAGGGAATAGAAGAAAGGGATGGATGTACAGGAAAAAGGTGGGGGCAGTGGAAAGGGGTGAGGGGAGAGGAAAGGGGAAAGAGGGAGGTCCACAATTATCATGACTTCTTTCTAAAATATGTCCATTGCACTTGGCAAACATATAATCACATAACCTTGCTTGCATCTCATTATCCACTTTCTCCAGCCTTCACCTGAGCAACTGACCCCTCCCCCCAAAAACCAACCACACTGCCATGCTGGCTGGGTTTCACTTGATATTCATGACCATAACTAGCAACTGGCTTAAAAATAAAGAGAATTTGGTTTTCCAGCATCTGTTAGTTCAGTTGCATAATTACATAATGAAGAACCTAGGTGCTTTCTATCTTTTTCCTTTTTCTCCTTTGCCGGCCTCACAGCCATAACATGACAACTGCAAGTATGACATGCAGACAAAACAATGTCTAGTAGAAGAGGGACTATTTCTTTCCTGGATATCTTTTTGTCAGCAAAGAAAACCTTTCACAGAAACCCCTGAACAATCGTCCCCTTCTGTCTCACTGACCAGATGGGCATCACTTGACCATGTCTTAATCAATCTTTGGCAAGGTGAACAAAACCATTATATCTAGATCAAAGTAAGCAAGTTTCACCCTCTGGAACTGGAATGGAGTTCATTTCCATCAATATTCATGGCCATGAGGAAGACAGGACATATCAGGAGAACTATATTAGCAGAAAAGAAACATATTGGCAAAAACACTGTCATCTTGAACTAAAAGGTACATAGACAGTACAAAATGAAAAGAGGTCTCTAGACCATCCTTCCTCCAAACTTCTACAAGCAGGAAGCAGGCCAAAAAAAAACTGCTTAGGTGCAAACACATGTTATCTTTCATGAGAAAGGAAGAATGACTCAGAGGGTGGAACAAGAGTCGAGGCAGAAAATTATTCTCAGGCATTGAGCCCTAATCAAGGAACTATCAGCCTGTTCCCAGCTGGATTTCAGAATTGCTATGGGCTCATTGCTCTCCTGTGACTTCCCTATTCCCCCTTTTTGAACAGGAGTGTCTAAATAGCAGTTATCTTATGCCTATCCTACCATTTTATGTTGGCGTATGTATGGAGAAGGATAACTTATCTCTTTAGTTCATAGGTCTTTAGATTAAGAAGAACTGTACTCAAGGAGCTACACTTATGAAACTATACCCAAGAAGTATCATGTACATCTCAATTTGATTTACATGATGAGATTCTGAACTTTGAGGTGATGCTGTAATAGAATGAGACTTTTGGGAATCTTGCGAGGAAGTGAGTACATTTTGCATGTGGGAGTGACAGGAACGTAGGAAAGATGGTGGCAGCTAGCCTCCAAGATGGCCCCAATGATCCTCACCTTCTAGTGTTCACATCCTTATATAGCACACTCCTACACTGCATCAAGATTGGCCTATGTGACCAATAGCTTCAGCAGAAGTTATAGCATATGTTAAGGGTAGCTCAGAAAAGACACTGTGGCTTCTTCCCTGCTTTTTCTCTTCCATCACTGGCTCTAGAGGGCCAGCCTCCATGTCATAAGGACACTTAAGGAGTCCTATGGAGAAACCTGCATGACAAGAAAGGTTTCCTGCGAACAGCCATAAGTAAACCCATCAAGTCTTCAGATGGCTGCAGCTCCAGTCGACAGCTTGTCTACAGGCTGGGTGCGGTAGCTCACGCCTGTAATCTTGGCACTCTGGGAGGCCAAGGTGGGTGGATCATTTGAGCTCAGGAGTTTGAGACCAGCCCGAGCAAGAGCGAGACCCCGTCTCTACCAAAAATAGAAACAAATTAGCTGGACAACTAAAAATATATATAGAAAAAATTAGCCGGGCATGGTGGTGCATGCTTGTAGTCCCAGCTACTTCAGAGGCTGAGGCAGGAGGATTGCTTGAGCCCAAGAGTTTGAGGTTGGTGTGAGCTAGGCTGACGTCACAGCACTCTAGCCTGGGCAATTGATTGATACTCTGTCTCAAATCTAAACAAAACAAATAAGTACTGTGGCCCCTTTAAAAAAAATAGCACAATATGGTTGACACATATCTTCAACCTTTAGAAGAGTAAAACATACCCTGCAATAATGACTAGACAATAAAGATTTGTTCTTTGTGCATCACATTCCATAATTCAAATAATGAATATTAAAATTATAAAAACATTTAATCAATATGCCCCACTGAAAGATGTAATTCAGTTGTGGGTGCCAGTGAGAAAGCTATTGGGGATAAGGAAGGGAAGGAGGGGGCAGATGGAAAGCAGGATGCTATACAGGGCAGTGCAGCAGAGTAGTTAAGTGCATGGGCTCTGAGGCAAAACTGAGTTCATATCCTGTCTGAGTGACTTTCCTCATTCGTAAAATGGGAATAATTATAACTCCTCCCTCTTAAGATTGTTGTAAGGATTAAATAAATACATGCAAATTGCATGGGAGAGCATCTAGCACATAGCAAGTGCATAATAAATCAATTTCATTTATGGTATGGATGGGATGGGAATGCATAGGTTGTATTTGGGGTCAAAAAGAAGATTCAATCACACTCTTATTTGGTAGGCCTTGCTTGTTTAATTTCCCTTAGGAAAACGTCAGGAGAGTGAAAAGAGAAGCCCTGAACTAACTGAGAGGCAATTAAAACCGTAAGTGGTACTTACAGTTGTTTGAAACACTCCCCTATCCATTAGTAGAAGACCTGACGGGCACCTTCGCAGAAGGCTCTAAGTGTTGAAAGTTACATCTACTATGTAGCGGATAGCCAAATAATTTATTATCCAAACTAGGACACTTCCAATAATGAAGTAGGACTTGGAAAAGATTTTACTTGAAAAGTAGGCTTAAACTGGAACTATTCCAAGACAATAGGGATAAACAATTGGTCACTGTGACTGTGGGACAAGTTCATAGAAAGACAATACATATGAGTTGTAATGAAATCAAACAATGACATTTTGCAACTACATACAGAATGAAGAGATGGTATCTACACTCAATAATTAACTCACCAGGCTGGGCACGGTGGCTCACACCTGTAATCCCAGCATTCTGGGACTCCAAGGTGGGAGGATCTCTTGAGCTTCGGAGTTCAAGACCAGCCTGAGCAACAGTGAGACCCCTCTCTGCTAAAAATAAAAAAATTACCCGGATGTAGTGGCATGGTCCTGTAATCCCAACCACTTGGGAGGCTGAGGCAGGAGAATCACTAGAGCCCAGGAGTTTGAGGTTACTGTGAGATAGGCTGACACTAGGGCACTCTAGCCCGGGTGACAGAGCAAGACTCAATCTCAAAAAAAATAAAATAAAATAACTCACCAACAGTAATCCACTTATAGTTAAATAATTCCTATCAGAATTATTAAATAAGCAATCTACTTATATTTAAATAATTCCTACCAGGGATGACCAAACCCTTATAATAATAATCTCTCTATATAAAAATTACACAAAGCCAGGCGAGGTGGCGTCTCCCTGTAGTCCCAGATACTAGGCTGAAATGGCAATATTTTTAGATATAAATAAAAATAAATAAATATTTCTGGGTTAAATAAAATGTATCACTAAAATCAATTTTATGTGTTTCCACTTACTTTTTTAAACCTGGCTATTAGAAATTTAAAAGTACATACATGGCTCACATTTGTGGCTCACATCATATTTCCATTAGAAATGGAACTACTCCCAACTCTTATTTTCTTCTAATTATCTCTACTCAGAAATTCCACCAGCACCTCAAATTCAGTATGTGCAAAACTAAACTCATCATCTTCCCCTTTCAGTCCATTCTCCACACTGATGATAGAGCGGTATTGCTAAAACACGTATCCAGTCACATTACTTCCCTGCTCAAAATTCTACAATAGTCACTTTCAGGATAAAAATAATAATAATCGAAGCCTCTCAATCTTTACTTTCAAGGGCTTACAATGTCTGCCTCTCTTACTCTTCACCACTAAACTGAAAACTCCTAGAAGGCTGAGACTGTGTCTCTCAATCAAAAGATAGGAAAAGGCATTACAAAGACACAATCCATTAAAAAAAAAATTTTTTTTGAGTGATTTTTAACTAGTGTGCCAAACCCTGCTCTAAGTGTTTGGATGTACTTAACACTAACAACAACCCCATAAGGGAGGTACTATTATCTGCATTTTATGGATAAGGAAATGAGGTACAGGGAGTGAGGAACAAGAGACTAGAGAGTGTTCCTCCATTTGTATGCTCTCTCTCAATTAATGATATCACCATTTCCTCCAGACACTCAAATTCCATACCTGGAAGCTGCCATGAACTCTCTCCCCCTTATTAACTAGATACTTAATTCTATCAATTTTACCTGCTAAGTCCTCTCCAATTCATCCCCTCTTCTCCAGTCCCCCTATCAATAATTTAAATCACACCTTCATCAACTGAAATAGCCTCCTTACTATCTTTTATTCCCTCTAGTTTATCCTTCACATTCCCCCAAAGGATGGTTCCAAAATTTTATTCTGATCATGCCAATCAAAAAGGTAAAGCCCTTTAGTGGTTCCTTATCAACATTGGGCTCTTTAGCCCAAATTCAGGAATCTTCTTTATTTTACCCTTGTCTACCTGCTCCAGTATTGACTCCAGCCACTTCTCTGTCTCTTTTCAGTTATACCAAGTTACATGCTACTCCTCATGTCTTGCACACCTCTGTGTCTTTGCTCATGCTGTGTTTCTCTGCCTAGAACTCTGTTCCTCCCTTCATCCACCTAACTGCTACTCAACATTCAAGACAGCTCAACCATTATTTCCATCAGGAAACCTTTCTGCATACCTCTTATTCAGGCAGAGTTAGTTATGTCTGCTCTGCACTCTTGCAACATTCTATCATGTGTATTTATAATTCATCACATTATGTTTTAACTACAGACTTTCCTGAAGAAGTCCCCCGTAAGACAGGGGCTATGTCTTACTGATCTGGTCATCCAACCAATATTTACTGAGCTCCATCCCCACCCCTACACTCCCAAAGCTTTGCTGGCTGGAGGCTAAGGATACAACAGAAAAGATAAAAAGTCCTGCCCTTCCTTGTGGAGTTAACATTCTAGAGGTGGAGCCTACCTCCTCCTCTTTCTTCTTTTTTTTAAGAGACAGGGTCTTGCTCTTGTCACCTAAGGCTGGAGTGCAATGGTGTGATCATAGCTCACTCTAACCTTGAACTGCTAAGCTCAAGCCTCCCCAGTAGCTGGGACTACAGGCACGCGCCATCACACCCAAGCCTACCTTCTTATTCACCCTAGTAGTTCCAGCGCCTGGCCCTTGATGAATATGATAAGGTTGGAAAATTAGCTGGGTCTAACAACAAGCCTTTTCAAGACTCTCTCTATCATTATCTTTCTTCAGATCTTCTCCTTTTACTTATGTTCTCTTTTAATTTTCTCCTATGCAATTGTTAGTCAAAGTACTCCTGTGTAATCTAAATACACTAGACCCCTAGACAAAATTTCTAAGCAAAGTTCAATTTTTACACTCTCCCTTCTCTCTTTTTCCATCCTTCTTCTATTTCTGTGTCACGCTTCCATTGCCCATGTCTCTTGAGACCAAGTACCTTCTGGCTGTCCAGAAGTAATGTTAGGCATCTAACTTAATACTTTCTTTTTCCAAAGTATTCCAGGTTCTAATTTACTTCTCCCTAATCTTCTCTGAATACTTCTAAAGTCAGAGCTAGCTGGTCAATATTGTCTTCTGTATAGGAAGGCCTCATACTTTCTCATTCCCCACCCAGTGAGAAAGGCCCTTCTCAGTGCTCTGTTTCCCTCTGCCATAGTACCTATATAACCTGAACTGGAAACACTGATTCTCTTGCCTGAATTTTCCTTGAGGGACCTTTGGTTTAATTCTTTTCATCCCTCGCACATTCTAGAGTCTACAACAGTTCAACAAATTATTAATAAAGGAATAGATGAGTAAATATGTGTATGTGTGTATTCTCTCTCTCTCTCTCTTTCTCTCTCTCTCATATTGTCCTCTTTCCTGAATTCAGCTGTCAGTATGACTTCAATCCAGGAAATTTATACATTGAAAGGAAATCTGCAAAAAGAGACATCCAGAAATACCCACTTTTGACTCAAGGAAAATTGTTTCTTTAAAAATGTTAGAAGAATTTAAAGTTTAAAAGTGTGTTTTCAGTATCACTGATCATGTCACATTTGTATGTGTACCTTTAATACATGGCTTTTGCATTGTTTGCAAATTCAGTTTGACTTTCTTTGTCAATAAAGTGTGTAACACAACGGTGTTTCTGTATGTTATCCAAGTGGGTCCTTTCCCCAAGATGTGAGTGAGCCAGCGGCGTCGTCTTTTTGAGATTTTGCTGGAATCCAGGTGCCAACATACTATTCGAAATTAAGTATCCTGTTGGGTGGAGAGGGGATTCCTGCATAAATACAAAATCATAAACTTTTCGTAAGAGGTATTCCACATTTCCTAGATGCTCTGGGTCTTGCAAAAGTAGGAAATGGACCCAATACTCCCTGCAGAGACTTCTTCCCATAGGACTGACTCCTTCTTCCTCCCCCTTCCCCGACACAAGACAGAATCCCCTCACAGCGCATCGGCAGGCGTGGTAGCGACTGCTCCTAGAACCAGACCTCCCTTTCTCTCCTGTCCTCGCCAAGCTCCGGAGATGTCAAAGATTCTTAAGCTGGGGTTTTCCAATCTGCCCATGAGGAACTGCCCCTGAGGCAAAGCGGGCGGGCCCAAGCTGCGATGTGGAGAATTCGATGTCCGAGCGACCTCCTCGGAGGAGTGGATCGAGTTAAATATAACCGCGCGAATGGAATGACACTAAAAATAAGGCAACAGCTGGCCTGTCCACAACCCTGTCCCGGGAAGGGCGGGGGCCTGAGTGGTCTTGTGCAGGAAGGCCGCTCCCGACCCAGGGGCTAGGAGCCCGTGGCGTCCGCAGCCTGGACCAGAAGGCCAGCGAAGTGGGCCCGACTGCCCAAACCCTGGGAGGCCTGTCCCTGCGAGGGTCCCGGGGCCTGCACTCAGGGTCGGTTGGTGGCCTAAAGAGGGGACTTTCCGAAGGAATCAGAAAGCCGGGCGAACTTGCCTGGACGTAACCAGGAGGAGGGGCTGGGCGCTGAGGTCCTGCGCGCCCCGCCGCCAGAGGGAGCTGGGCGCGAGAGGAGGAGAAGCGGCGCCTTCCAGGAGGCCCGGGCGTCGCGGGAGATCGAAGCGCGCGGGGACTTGCGGCGGGCTGCCCGCGCGCTCCACTGGAGGCTCCTGGGGCGGGTCGCGCTCGGCCTCTACGCTCCCCGCCTTCCCACAAGCCCCTTCCCGCGCGCGCCCCACAGCCCTGCCCGCCCTCCTGCGTCAGCGCCCCAACCATCAAGCCAACAATTGAAACGTTGCCAAAACGGGCTATTTATTTGTTCCCAATAAATCGATCGGCGGTGATTAAGAAATCGATGTGGCCTGGGTGGGCGAGTCGCTCGCGGGGAGGAAAAGGTGCTTTCGCCCTGCGCCCGCGGGGACACCGAGGGCGGGCGCCGGCCTGAGAGAGGCGTGCCCCGTCCGGGCCACACCCGAGGGCCCTCCACCTGGGCGCGCAGGCTCCGGCAGGCCGCGTTCCCTCGGGCGACGAGGGGCGCGCGCCCGCCGCCTGCTTTCCTCGGCCCCTCTCGCCTTTCTTTCTTGCGCGCCGGGGAGGCTGTGGCCGCCAGCGGCAGCGAGCTGCTCACAGGCTTTTGTTGCTCCTCGGCCTGCTGAATGGGGATTTTGTAAAGCGGGACAGATAAAAATGAGCAGCATCATATTGTTTGACAGAATGATCTCGCATGATGAAGTGTCGGCTCCGAAGGGGGTGAAAATGGTGAATTCCTAAAAACCCCGTCCTCGGCTCCTCCGCGAGCTGCAGATAGCCTGGAGGGACCCAGCGGACAGCCGGGCCGGGCCGCATCGCTCCAAACTGTGTCGGAAAGACTCCGGCTTTCAATGCCAAGTCATTTTTAAGCCCCGATTCTGTCCAGGACCTTTCTCCTCGCGGATGAAAAGAACAATTTTCTAGAGAAAGGCTCGTTTTGATTAAATCTGACATGCTGCTGATAACTCCATGCTAATGTGAAATAATTAACATAATAGCCATAATTAAAAGCACGCTAACAATGCCATAAATTTATCACACAATTTTACTAGCTTTCTGCCCCTAACTGCTCTCTCATCGTTAATTAAACGTGTTGCCTTTTACAGAATGGATGTTTATACATTTCCAATATAAATAAATTTGAAACCATCTTCTCTCTTCCTCTCTCTCTCCTTTCCTTTTGGTCTCTCGCCATTTACAGGCACCTTGGCGTGGACCCTGAGTGGCAGACACCTTGAAAATAAATGAAGTTTTGAGATGCAAATCCAAACAAGAACATTAAATTAGCCTCTCTTTTTTTTTTTTTTTTTTAACCCCGAAGAGATCTGGAGAGGTATACAAGGGTGGTGGTGGTGGGAAAGGAATTGAAAATCCCACCCCCTGGGAAATGGAAATAATCTGGGTGGGTTGGGGCCTCAAGTATCACCTCTGCCCTCCCCACCTTCCTCGGTGGCGGCCGTCCGAAGAGGTTGATGATCGTTTAATCTATGAAGATTGTCTAGAAGGAGCCGACTTTGGGGCGGGGGTAGAAGAGATCGCAGAGGTATTTTCCAAATGGCTGCATCCACGTTTTGTTTCCTCTGACAGAGACGGTAGCTGCTCTCTGTGGGGGGCGCTCCTTTCACGCTAAAGAACCTGGTCCCAACTCCCCGGATCGTAAGAAAATTGCTCCCGCACTCGGGCATGATGATTCTATTTCACATCGCACCAACGATTTATTCAAGCCATTGGCATGGTCTCTGAATTAAAGGAGAAAGAGGGCATCTGAGTTCGCTTGGGCCTGGCGAGGGATAGGTGGGCCGTTTCCGTCTTCTGCTCTCTCACCGTGCCCCTCCTCCCGTGTTGACCGCTTAAGAACTCAAATTGAGCTGTAATTAATTTCCCCTTCTCCATCATAAATTTTTCCATCCAATTCCTCTCCATCTCCCCCCACCCGGACGCACACACTAAATCTCTCCCCTCCCCTGGAGACGTCTCAATTTCCTTCCTATCGATTGGGACTCCACTCTTCTTGCCTCCTGTTGCTAGAACCTAGATCCCGTCCCCAACCCAGTCCATGTCCGGGTGGCTTTCCCATTTGGGCACCACGTACTCTGCCCGCCCCAGGAAGAACCGACGGTGTTTCATTCTACTGTCCTTCGGTTGCAATGTTTCAAACACTTGAGCAGGCGAGGCAACTGATTGCCATGTTCCTCTTTAAATCTCTCCTGGGAAGTTTGCTTGTTGAGACTTAAGTAGTCACTCTCATAATTGTATGTTTGTGCTTGTGTGTTCTTGTTCTCCTTCTATCTCCACCAATAACCCTTTGAGACTCGGAAACCGTTTATCCACGTCTCCCCTAACCCCATTTCTGTTCCCTCTATCACATTTCTCTTGCCCCCACTGTGTCTCACTTTGTGTTTGTCTGACTGCTTCCATCTCTATTCCGAAGTTTGGCGGTAACTGACGACCTGTGGGCTTTTAGCTGCAAACTGCAATTACGCGGCTAACGGAATTTACTTAGCCCGAACTAGCCGGCTTTGGGCAGGACCCTGCACTGCGTCGGGCTCGGACTCTTCAGCTGCGGCAGCCTCCCGCGTCCGGGACAGCAGGAACCTTTCTGTCTCCCACTTGGGCTGCCGCTTCACCTCCTTCCCGCCCGGGGAGGTTGTGCGGGTCCTACTGTCCTCCCGGAAGGAGGACACCCGCGGCCGGTTCCCGAGCCTAGTGTGGCCGCGGAAAAATCAGCTGCCTCTGCTGGAAATCGATATTAAGCCTTTAGGCCAGCGCGGGCTCGGTACGTCGGGGCCGCCGCCAGTAGGTCCTGCACGTTTCATCATTTAGCTAATCGAGTCGAAAAGTTTCTGTAAGGGCCGGACCCAGCATCAGATGGTAACACTGATTGAACAAGAGATTAGCACAATAGATCTCTAACCGAGGGGAAGCGTTGCTTTTCACGCTACGCGCCGTAATTAATGGTATGAATCAATTAATTTGACTTTTATTGTGTCAAAGGAAAAAAGCGCAACAAATGGAACCGGCAGCTGGCAGTTGTTCATTCCCCGCCCCCCCTCCCCAGGGAGGTTCCAAGGAGACAGTGGAGAATGGACGGATCAGGCCGGGCCCGTGGCGAAGGGAGGGTGAGAGGCAGCGACCAGCGGTGTGGAGGGAGTCCCGAGAGCCAGACCCGGTGGGCGGCAGAATCGAAATTAGGCTCATTTGGAGGCTATTTCAAGAAGACTGGCGAGGGCAGCCCTGGAGCCACCACCCTCCCGCGCGCATACACACGCACGTGTCCACGCAGGCCCAGCCACCGAGACCGCGGTAGGGCCCGCAGTGTGCCGGGCGCCTGCCTATCGGGCTGGGCAACCCAAGCAGAGCTAAAGGAGTTTCTGAATGTGTAAATTTCGGCTTTTTGTTGTTGTTGTTGTTTGTCCTTCTGACCTTCCTTTGGGTTGCTCAAGCAGTTGTAGCCGCGACCTCTGCAGCCCAGGGCGGTGGGCAGTCAGCTCGCAGCTCGGATAGGTTTCTTGGGAGGCTGTCTAGACAGCATTTGTAAACGGTTCGGAGCCTGGGAGACACAAAGCTGTGCAGCTGCGGAAATCAACTCTCAGATGCGTTTTAGGGCCAGGTGCAACCCCGGGATCATTTAGATACGGAAAAATGTGGACATTCTCTGGCATCTCCGGATGGAGTCACTGCCCCCACCCCTAACCTGGAACATCCTGTGAAATCAGGATCCAATGGGCTAGTCTTATACCTGGGGGAATTGTCTAATGGGGATGAAAGTCAATCTGTGTAGCAATGCCTATAATGAAGTAAGTTAACAGATTTTTTTATTTTATTGAGTTAATTTTTTGGTGTGTCCAAGCCAGGGAAAGAGGGGTCGTGAGTGGGGAGACACAGACTGAGGAAATCAGAAGCACCTGGGTCCACCAGGAATTAAATCAGTTTCCCATCGTCTTCTGTAAATATTTCACTGATTATTTCCTCTTGGACCTTCTCCCCTGGTGCTCCTTCCTTAGGTGAGGCCGGCGCTCCCCTCCCAGGCCTCAGTGTACAGACTGAACTTGGGCTTCATGTGCCCGCCACACCCGGCCGGCGCTTGCGGCTAGTAACTAGATGGCCTAAACGCGGGAGGAAAGAGGCTGCGCGTCGGGGATTCACCCGGACAGAAACACTGATTACCCTTGAAGGTGTGAGGTCCACGTGCCCCAGCCACGCACCTAGGGTCGGTTTGCCGTGTTCCCCTTACCCCCGCCGTCCACCCGTCCCAGTGAAATCCCCACAGTTTTTCCTACCATCAGTGACTTTCCTTGTCAAGGAAACTCCTGTACTGGCCACACATCCTCGCCTCCTCCTGCACTCGCTCTGCCGCCGGTTTCCGCGGAAATTAAATCTTGGAGGGTCTGTCTACGTCTTAACAGGAGAGAATCCACGTTAGTTCCCAGCAACGCAGAGCCCAGCCCGCCAGCATGCCCGAGGTCGCCCAGATTCTCCGGAGGCCGTACCCACCGCCCTGGAAGTCATCGTCCGCTCCCCGCACTGTACTTCAACCGCCCCGGGAGGGGCGCGGCGTCTAACCTAGACGCCCGAGGACTCTTCCCGGCTCCACTCGACTTACCCAGGCCGCTGCCAATCCCGGCTCACTCCTCAGCGCCTCATTTCCGACTTTTTCATATGCTAAATCGTTTAACAACTCCAAGCAGCCAGTTATGGCTTCTTTATTTATAGGTTCCCTGTTATTTTATGTCGTTTTTATTTCTCTCGGCAACTATTCTAATAGATTAATCAATAGCCATTTTCAGACCTTCGGGAACCCCAGCTGATGCTGTTGTGGCCGCACGAAAAAATATATACAGAAAAACACGCCCGCATCGAGCCGAGAAAGCGAAGGCTGGATCTGAGAGGTGTGGGGTAGGGGGAGAAGGGAGACACCTCAGCAGGTGTCTTCTCTCGAATGAGAACTGCAGATGGAGAAGAGTGTGAGGTCTAATTAGCAAGAGGGGGCTCGATGCGCCGTTCTTCTTACTCTTTAGAAGTAAAAGCAATCAAACAAAAAAAGAACAGAGATTACTAAGTTTTTCTTTTTAAAAAATGAGGTGGAAATCTTGTTCTATGTTGCCCAGGCCCTGTCTAGGGAGTGCAGGCAAAGGGGGGAAGGAGGGGGCAAGGGAGAGGGGGCGGGGAAGGCAGGGCACGGTCCGCGGATGCTCCCAGGCCCCTGCCCTCAGTCGTTCACACCCGCCGCACCCACCCACCCACCCACACTCACACCCACACGCTCTCTGGACCCCTGAGCCGGGCTCCAGCATGGACCGGGGGCTCCGGGCGGGCCGGAGCGCCCTCGGGGCCTGCGGGATGCTGGCGCACGGTGCGGTGCAGAGTTGCGCTTCTCTGGTCCCTTTGTTGACAATTCCCTGAACCAACTTGAGTTTGGCCGGCTCCGCGGCTGCCCTGACGTCACGCGCGGTCACGTGGCCCCGCCTCCCGCTGGATCTTTAAGTAGAAAGTAATCTATCAGGCCAGTCCTTAAAACAGGACTTTCGACTACGGGGGCTTCGGCGTCCCTGACACTCCCCCCCCTTGCGGTTGCCCCTGCCGGCACCCTCCCGAGCCTCTCGGCGCCCGGCGTCCCGCGCCCTCCAGGATCGCTCCTGCGCCCCACTCCCGGGCTAGAGGCAGAGGAAGGCTGGCTAAGTGAGGGGGCGCGGCGTGGAGAAGCCGCCAGGGCCAGGAGCGGTAACGAGTGCCTAGTACCGAGCGCCAGGGACGGCAGGAGTTCGCGGAGCGCGGCCGTGGGTGGCAGACGGCAGCGCCGGCGCCGCACGATGCGGGGCCGCCGAGTGTGAGCCGCGCTGGGCGGGCCCCGAGCCACCTGCGGCCCCCTCCCCTCTCTCTGCCCCCAGTCCTTCGGGGACGCCCAAATCCTCTTCCCCTGAGCTCCGCGGCAGCTCCTGACCACCCCCATCGCCGGCTGCCCTCTCCCCGCCGCCGCTACCAACCCCGAGGAGGGATGACCCTCTCCGGCAGCGGCAGCGCCAGCGACATGTCCGGCCAGACGGTGCTGACGGCCGAGGACGTGGACATCGATGTGGTGGGCGAGGGCGACGACGGGCTGGAGGAGAAGGATAGCGATGCCGGTTGCGATAGCCCAGCAGGGCCGCCCGAGCTGCGCCTGGACGAGGCGGACGAGGTGCCACCGGCGGCACCCCATCATGGGCAACCTCAGCCGCCCCATCAGCAGCCCCTGATATTGCCCAAAGAGGCGGCCGGAGCCGGAGCCGGGCCAGGGGGCGACGTGGGCGCTCCCGAGGCGGACGACTGTAAGGGCGGCGTTGGTGGCGAGGAGGGCGGCGCGAGCGGCGGCGGACCCGGCACGGGCAGTGGTTCCGCTGGCGGCCTGGCCCCGAGCAAGCCCAAGAACAGCCTGGTGAAGCCGCCCTATTCGTACATCGCGCTCATCACCATGGCCATCCTGCAGAGCCCCCAGAAGAAGCTGACCCTGAGTGGCATCTGTGAGTTCATCAGCAACCGCTTCCCTTACTACCGGGAGAAGTTCCCCGCCTGGCAGAACAGCATCCGCCACAACCTCTCACTCAACGACTGCTTCGTCAAGATCCCCCGCGAGCCAGGCAACCCGGGCAAGGGCAACTACTGGACTCTGGACCCCCAGTCCGAGGACATGTTCGACAACGGCAGCTTCCTGCGGCGCCGGAAACGCTTCAAGCGCCACCAGCAGGAGCACCTGCGCGAGCAGACGGCGCTCATGATGCAGAGCTTCGGCGCTTACAGCCTGGCAGCGGCTGCGGGCGCCGCGGGACCCTACGGCCGCCCCTACGGCCTGCACCCGGCGGCTGCGGCCGGCGCCTATTCGCACCCGGCAGCCGCAGCGGCTGCGGCAGCGGCCGCCGCGCTCCAGTACCCGTACGCGCTGCCGCCGGTGGCGCCAGTGCTGCCGCCCGCCGTGCCGCTGCTGCCCTCGGGCGAGCTGGGCCGCAAAGCGGCTGCCTTCGGCACGCAGCTCGGCCCCGGCCTGCAGCTGCAGCTTAACAGCCTGGGCGCCGCCGCGGCCGCTGCAGGCACGGCGGGCGCCGCGGGCACCACGGCGTCGCTCATCAAGTCAGAGCCCAGCGCGCGGCCGTCGTTCAGCATAGAGAACATCATCGGCGGGGGCCCGGCGGCTCCCGGAGGCTCGGCTGCGGGCGCTGGGGCGGCGGGTGGCACTGGGGGGGGCGGGGGCGGCAGCACGGCTCAGTCCTTCCTGCGGCCGCCCGGGACAGTGCAGTCGGCAGCGCTAATGGCCACGCACCAGCCGCTGTCGCTGAGCCGGACGACCGCTACCATTGCGCCCATCCTGAGCGTGCCGCTCTCTGGACAGTTTCTGCAGCCGGCAGCCTCGGCCGCCGCCGCTGCGGCAGCCGCCGCTCAAGCCAAATGGCCCGCGCAATAGGGACGCGCCGGTGGCCGGGACCCAGGGCCCAGCGGCGGCCTTGAGCAGCGGCTGCACTTCCAGGCTGCGCGCCCCGCCCCGGTCCCGGTCCCCCTGCCCAATCCGGACTCTGCCTCTCTCCCATTTCCTCTCCCCTGACCCCCCAACACCTTCCGCGGCCTCCACCCCCTCGCGCACACCCAAGCTGGCCGAGCAAACTCACCGCGCGCCCGCCGGGAATAGCTTTCCGTACAGGTAAAACCGAAAACCGAATTTTCCAAAAATGCACCCCGACGGCGCCTCCTCTCAGTACCGTGGGGATGGGAGAGAAATTCTTTGTACATATTTGTATAAAAATTATTGACTTTCCTTTTGGGGTTTTTATTTTTTTAAGAAAAAACAAATTCAGTAGATTTAGAGCTCTGAACTTTCATTTTTTTTGAAGGTTCACTCTCCGCAGTTTTATCTGAGAAAAGAATGTATAGAGACGTTGGCAGATTTTAAATATAAAAAATTTTCAAAAAGGCTAAAAGTGTCATTCTATTATAAAAGTCTGTTTATATATGAATGAATATATATGGTATTCTAAATGTTATTCCGTCGTGTTGTACACAACTTTGTAAATAAATTTTTAAAATACTCAGCCTAGTGTTTATTTAGGTGTCTGAAGTAAATGGCAAGATTTTTAAATGGTATTTGCTTTTTATTTTCCCCAGAAAATCGAGGAATTTGAAGTAAGGATCTTTTCAAACTTTGCTAATCATAATTTGAATGTAAAAAAATTTTTTTAATTGAAGAAAGGAAAAAGTGTGTCTAATTTAAATGATATTAATATTTTTCTTTTAGTTTTCACATAAAATCAGGATGTGGGTGATAATCTCATTCATATCAACCCATTAAATCTAAATGATCAGACATTTCTGTAGATAAAGCTATCATTTTTTAAAAAAACACCTAAACAAGAGCATAGTCTTTTAAATTTTTTTTTAAAAAGACCAGACTAGTGTCTTCCACAAAGAAAACTTCCCAAATGAGAGAGTTCTTGGTCATTCCAATTATCTTTTCAAAAGTAAGTGAATTCCAAACATCTCTGTTTTTATTATTTAAATCTTAGATTTTAGAAATTATTTCTTTTCATTCCTTAAGTAAAAGTGGTAAATAAATCCAGTTGATTTTTAAAATTTTATGTTATGACATTTTAAATTTTGCAGTGGGATTGTATTATCTATATTAACCTGAGAGATAACAACATAGTTTTATTTTCATAATATTTTCAAATAAGATACCGCTTTTCTATGGCAGTAATCAATCCGTAACATAATTGGATTTCTAAAGGATTTATATAGATGCTTCCTCTCCCTCCAACCCGAAGCCTTTCTGAGGGCCAAGGAATGGTGGCCTTAATACCCTTTTAAAAACAGCTGCACATCACCTCTTCCCTGTTTTTTTCTTTACCTTAGGCTAGGTTAGTGTGAAATGCGAGATTGTGGGGCAGGAACGGGGAAAGTCCTCGTAGATTATTTTTAATATGCATTTCAGCTGTTTAAACCTTACTTTAAAAAATATTAAAGTAGAAATGAAACATCTTGATGCAAGAGGCCGGTTCCCACCGTCATCAGCATATCCTCAAACGGCATCAATTCTCATTATTTTCTAATTAATTTAGCTGTTACAATTACTTGTGAGAAATCGCTTTTTAAAGCTGGAGCGGGTAGCAGTACTGTCAGCTCGGCCCTGTGCGCGTCCTGTTTGTGAAACAGCCAGTCCCTGGCGTTGTCGTCCACCTTGCCTCCCTGGTCGTGGCGTTGCCTCCCCACCGCGGATCCGAGCCTTATTTTTCCGCTGCCGCCGTGCGCTAGGGGGTCTCTTTGAAAGACACTTCCTTGCGAACACCGAATCAGTTTTCCTGGTAAACGGTAAACATTATTGTGTCCTGAGTAAACATTCTTTCGGGATCGGGATCCTAAAATAAAACAAGCAGCCGGGGGTGAGATTGTTTAACTTGATAAACAAGAACCTGATAATCAACCACCTCCGTGCGGAGCAACAGTAACCTTCACCAAGAAGAGATTATGGACCACACGGTCTCCGGGCGGGTCCCTTCTAATCTCCTTTTACAAGGAAAACTAAACGGATCTAAATTTGTTTGTGTGTTGTAGCTATAAAAGTAACAAGTTGTTTCACAGTTGTGTCTGGCTAATCGGTTTTTACACAAACAGCAAATGGTACATGATTTGTGCAAACACATAGAGGTTATTTCTAAATTTAGCTGACACCCCCTGGGAAAAGGGAAAGGCAGGGCTTCTTGAATTCACTTTTAGCTTCAAGAAGCTGCTGATCCAAGGCTTCTAAATGACATTGGATAACAGGGGCCTCATTCCATCTCTGATCCTTTGTTACTTATAAAATTACTCGCTCATATTTCCGCGCATAGCAGCAATACCGGCCGAGCCTGCGCCCGCAGCGTGACACTCAGCCGCAAGATTCGCAGGGCTTTTTCCAGCGACGCATTCATTAGGCGGCGGAGTGTAGAGGAGAGTCGCCGGCAATTTTCCTTCCAGCCACTTCTTACCCTTGAACTACAGCCTGGAGATGGCCCCCGTTCTTTCTGTCTAGGAGGGTAGGAGACTCTCAGACCCAGACCCCCAACCGACCAGCGGCTGTTTAAAGTCCTGGCATATGTTAGGAAGATAGGCCTGTCCGTGACACCCTCAAAAGCTCTTTTTGGTTTATGCTTTTTAAACTATGAAGGTTTAGAGCAGAAAGGGAAATGCAGATATCATAGGTAATGATCACAAGCACTTAGTGGTGGGGCGGGTTGGGGGTGGGGGGAAGCTTGAAATCCACATTTGCGGTTATGGAACCCAGGCACCTGCGACGAAAAGCACTGGAAACAGCTCTCACATTGAGATTCAAAGGCACCACGATTGATATCTGCTTTTTATTCCACTTAAGAAAAAAAAAACTATAGGAAAGGGGGCAGATTTATTTGCAATGAAAGGAGGAAACGGGTTGATTTACATAGGGAAGATTTTAGCTTTCGGCTACACACAAATTTAGACACGTTTCCACTTCCTCTGACACTCATTTCTAGGAAATCAATCCAGACTCAAAGCCTGTGGCCTCTCAGGCGTCCTCAGGGTGGAGTTCCTATGTGGGGCCCCCCGCACCCAGTCCCTCGGGGAACGAAGAGTAGATCTGGATATCCAGGGAAATTTGAGCGAAGAGTAGCGTGAAATAGTTGTACCGGCTGTGCAGGGCTCTCCATGCGATAGCAGATGTGGCCTGTAGGGGGCGACGAGCAGACGGAAAACTTCCCGATTTGTCTCCGGGGGTCCACCTCCAGCCCTCAAAGGCCTCTCCTTCCCTCCCAGGGTCTAAGCCTCCGGTCACTCTTGCTCATCCTCAGGGCCTGGGGCGCTAAGGTCGAATCTCAGAGAAGTTGCTTTCCTCAGCCTGTCTACTGGAAGGGACAGAGTCCCCAGGGGGAGTGTGTCCTGAAGATTGGGAAGTAATAAAGTTTAGTGATGAGGAAACATTGACTTGGAAGCAATTAAGAATTATATTTGAGGTTATTTATTTTACATCGCTTCTAGGAAGAGTCTTGGCAGTGAGGAAAACGTAAAAGGCTAGTGGGGAGGGGGATGTGGGGATGCTTTAACGTGCATCAGTTGAGAAACCGTCCTGGAGAGTGTGTGATCTGAAAGAAAGCTGGTTCCAGAGCCATGTGTCCACCGACTCCACCTGTGTCCGTGGCGTGCAAACTGCAACATACAGTAGTGAAGGGAGGGGGGTTGGAAGGGCATTCTGAGAGTGCCAGGCCCAGTTTGGCTGTGTGTGGCGGTGGTGGGGTGCCTATTTTTTTGGAGAGGCTGGCAGGAAGAAATGGGATGGTGGGATGAGAGGCCTTGCAGAAGGTGCTGGATTCAGGGATTACGCATTTCAGCTGTGACTTTGGACAAACTGCTAAGTTTCTTTTTGAATCTCTCCATTTCCTTGACTCTGCAATGACAATGTGTCTGCCTGATGCTTGGGCGTGCAGAATTTTAGGTGAGCGTCAGTGAAAAATATTTTATAAACTATAAAGAGCTGAGAGCATGGAAAGAGTTTGGTTAAAAAAAAAAAGCCTCTGGACAGAGAAACAACTCAGTTCTAAGCACCAGTAGTGTTTGGCTTGGTTTTGAACGACTCGATTTTAGGTGTGAAAAATGGGTTTTTCTAAGAGGGGTCGTAGAACCTACGCCAGCCCCTAGCTGCCTGGAAAGATGGAGCAAATGAGAAGCTGGTCAGAAGAGTCTTTTAAAACATAGGGCCTCCTCCTGGTCTTGAGTTCTTCGACCACGCCTGAGGAGAAGCCCATGGTGTCCACCCACCCTTCCACCCGCTTCTCAGCCCCAGAGGCCAGGCATATTTCTTTCTGGCAGAGCTGTCTACTTGCGGTTTGCCCCTGTGCTTCCACTATCCCAGGCAAGTGGGGAAACCTGAGCCCTCCGCTGACAGACGCCCATTAGTGTAAGATGGGGCCGCGCAGGCGAATTAAAGGTAACCAGATTCCAAACCCGCGGAAAAGACCACCCTCCAACAGTTGGCACGGTTACACCCGGAGCCAACTCTTCGCCACTCCCACTCCCCTTGCCCTCTTAGGAATGTACAAGCCATTCTTTGCTCCCTGGGGTGCGCAGAACAAAATTTGAAAAGAAATGTAAACACAGCCAGGATGTCTTAAGGAAGCATAATCATCTCATTTTTATTTCCTCCGAGGAGGTGTCTTACATTCGAATTTTCCTAAATGAAGAGTTAAATGAGTCCTCTCCCCATTTTAACATAAAACTGGCATCAAAAGTTCTTTTCCAGCTGACTGCGGTTATGCACACAGCTCCGCCCCGTCCATGGCGAGGTGGGGAAGAAGGGGACAGCCTCATTTCCTCGCCTGAGTCCTCCGGAGCTGAATTTCGGACGCTTCTTCAGAAAAAAACAGTCCTAAAATACCGGCGTTAGAAGCGGCCTCGGGGATCAACCTCTCCCTCTTTTCACATAGGCCCACCCAGAAGGTTCCGTGACTTGCCCAAGGCCACTCAGCAGCCCAAGCGTAAGCGATGGAAATAAAGGAGGAAAAAGGGTTCTTTGCGCAGGAAGACTGCGCCACTACAGGAAAGGAAAACAGCAAACACTGGGGCGAGGAAGGCTGGGAAGGGTGGAGGGGAGAAGAAAACACACAAACACAGGCGCTGACCGAGCGGGACCAGTTCCGGGAGGAGGTAGACTTAGACCTGCGGGCTTGCCGCGGCCTAGGCCGCCGGCTCTGCCCTCGCCCGCGGGCGCCGCGCGGCAGTGGGGACCGACGGCCCCATTGCCTCCCTGCCTCGTGATTTGGGAGGGAAGAAAGAAGGCAAGAACCGCAGGCCCGAAACTCCCCTCGCCCAGCGGGCCAGCCACAGCACTGCCGCGTCGGCGTTGGGTCTCCCGCCCCCAGCCCACGCCGAGATCGCCTCCTCGCCAGCCTCGAGGGCTCGGCCTGCGGGACTCCAGCTCCCCCTGCCTGGAGGGATGGAAGGGAGAGGAGAATTCGAATTAATCAGGGAGGACACTGAGCTGTAAAAGGCACCCGCTGCGGAGATGGGCGTGCGGCGGGCGCGGTGGGGGCTTGCTGCCGGGCGCTGCCCCTCGGCGCCGCAGTTGACTGCTCTTGGGAGATTCTCGAAAAAAAATAAATCCCCGCCGAGTGAACCTGGGCGGTCGAGACGACCCAGCCTGGGATCTCTGGGGACCAGGGGCAAGTTTGCTACGCACTAGACCATAGCTCTAGCATGAGGACTCCCGGGCCACCGGGCCAGGCTGGGGGAGGGACGGGAGTGGCCCCCAACCCCGGACTGCTGGCCCGACCCCAACGCACAGTGAGAAGTATCCTCTCCGCCATCGGGCCCCTGTCGGTCCTACTAGTGCGGACTCGGCACTTGGAATTCTCCTTCCTGGGGTCCGGAGACAGGAGCTGCGGTGCACGTCTTATTGAAGAGGGGAGCTTTGGTTCTTTTCCTTCCTTCATCCCTCCCACTCTCAACCGATGGTAAGCAAGACTCGGTTTTCTCCAGAAGAGCCCCTGTTACTCTTTCCTGCAAGGGGCGCGTGCCTAGGTTCGCAGGGAGCTCTCCTGTCAGCGCTAGAGCAACCCCAACCTCCAAATTTTCTCTTTGCTCTCAAGCTCCACCTGGGAGGCCACACCTCCTCCGGGAAGTCTTCCTGAGCCTCCCAGCCCGGGTCAGTTGATCCTTCTTGGAGCCCACCATGCCAGCTCATGAGCCACTGTTATTACCGATGCCCTCTGAGTTCCTGGTGAGTTCCCTACTGCCTAGCATTGCTGAGCACAAAGCCGATCCAAATTATTTGTCTAATAAATGACAGCCTCGGACCATGGGGTGGGCATGGGGAATTTTGAAGGCTGTTGATTGATCAATTCAAGTCTTTCTCAAGAGTTTTGGAGTCTGTTTTCTTTCCAATCCTTTTCTTCAGTTCTCTTTTTTATAACAAATGCTTTTATAAACACTCTGTTAATTTTTTAAATAAATGAATTTAAAAAGCATTTATTAGAGATCTAAAAAGTATAAGACCCATCAACTGTTCATAATATAATTAGTTTTCCGGGCATGTTTTCTCTCCATTGTGAAATTAGTGGAAAACTTCTCCCACCCTGAAAAACCAGCAGCGAGTTCCACCTCCCACATAATGGAGAAATCCCTCCAGAACACCTTGGTTTTCAGCCAACTGCTTCAGTTTTTCCAATGGAAGGGGAACCACTACCTCACAAAACAATCCATTCCACTTTGGGGCATTTTTATTTGTAAAAGTGTCTTTCTATTATAGAACCTTTTTATTTCCTTAGTAAAGAATAGTGAATTTTTTTTTTTTTTTTTTTTTTTGAGACAGAATCTCGCTCTGTTGCCCTGGCTAGAGTGAGTGCTGTGGCGTCAGCCTAGCTCACAGCAACCTCAGACTCCTGGGCTCAAGCAATCCTCCTGCCTCGGCCTCCCGAGTAGCTGGGACTACAGGCATGCGCCACCATGCCCGGCTAATTTTTTCTATATGTTTTTAGTTGTCCAGCTAATTTCTTTCTATTTTTTTTAGTGGAGACAGGGTCTCGCTCTTGCTCAGGCTGATCTCAAACTCCTGAGCTCAAACAATCCGCCCGCCTCGGCCTCCCAGAGTGCTAGGATTATAGACGTGAGCCACCACGCCTGGCCAAGAATAGTGAATTTGAGAGTCATTTGCTCAGATTTTCATATTAAAGATGGACATATTACTGTATATTGGGTTTCTTTACCTAGAAATACAAAGAAACCACTTTGGCTCACAATCTCCTATGGGGCTTCTTCAAATTATTCACCAGGCCTCATAATTCCTCGTCCTAGTCCTGACATTGAACTTGGAAGCCCATGTAAAGACCACTGTTGAAAATTTAGCTGAGAAAAAGAGAGAAAGGAGTTATAGTATAGTAACTATCATTTCAGAATGATAGGGGACTGAATCATTCCCTTCTACTACCACCCATGAGGCTTGACGAATAACTTGAAGAAGCCCCACAGGAGACACTGGACAAAAGTATTTGGCTTCTACATTACAACTACTGTTTGTGGGGGAAACTGAGCAAAAGCTAAAGCTTTCAGAAAGCATCAGGATTCTGTATTCAGCACAACTGTTCCAGGGCGGTCCACGGCCTTGCTTTGAGACCTACTTGGAGAGCCTTAGTTACCTACCACCACCTCACTGGGGATTAGGTTCAGACTAGACTGGTGATAAAAAGCTTGAGGAATGGTTGTTAGAATTTTGTGTTTTTGTTTTTTAACCAGACAAAAACATTTTTAAAAAGTTAAATCATTTTTCTCTTTCATTGCTGTATTCTTTGGCATAAAAGTTAATCTCTTACTTATCTCTCATTTAAACCACTCGCCATACAGAACTAGGAACTTAGATGTGTTCTCTGAAAGATATTCATGCAGATTCCACTATTTAGAGAAACAGCAAGAAGAATCCCAGATTATTTGGCCATTGTCTTCCATTTGGGATCAAAATGATGTGCTCTTTTGTATAATACATTTAATGCATTTTTTGCAAATTTATATCCCAGTTGTGTATTTCCCATTGATTTAGTCTTTTCTTAGCTCCTTCAGCCTCTTTCTTTGCCATTGTTACAGATTATACCAGTAAACCATCCCTCAAACCTACCATCTTGCAAATGTAAATGTTGGTTACAAGAGCAAGGTAGTATCAAGATCAGCAGAAATTAATCACAACCACTGTGAAACATCTGCTTTATTGATGGTACTTCAACAGTATCACCTTTCCACATACATCAGGAATTATGACTTTATGATAAAGTTGCTCTAATTGCTGGTGGGAATTGAGTACAAGAGTTAATAGACTGGATTAAAAGACAAGACTAATTCCTAGTCCTAGTCCTGACATTGAACTTGGAAGCCCATGTAAAGACCATTATTGAAAATTTAGCTGAGAAAAAGAAAGAAAGGAATTATAGTATAATAGCTATCATTTCAAAATTTTATCTTTTTGAGTAGCTGTTAAAAAATTTAGAGTTTTTTTAAACCTTGATTCTACTTTTGTCTTGATTTAAGGTATCTGTCTTTCTAAGATATCTGTCATTCAAACCTCCCTCAGTTTGAGGACTCCTTTACTCTGATACTGATGCTGTTTACTGTACTTCAGACTGAATCCTTCCTTTCTACTACCACCCATGAGGCCCAGTGAAGAACTTGAGGAAGGCCCACAGGAGATTGTGAGCAAATCCACCTTCAACTTTGGGAACCATTATTCTAGTACAATATATTCAATATACATATATAATGGATTACATTTTTTTCTGTTGCTTTAAAATATTCTTATATGAAATGAGATGAAGTTTGAGAAGCATTTTGTTAGGTTTTTTTTTTTGTTTGTTTATTTGTTTTTTTGAGACAGAGTCTCACTGTGTTGCCCGGGCTAAAGTGCCATGGCGTCATCCTAGCTCACAACAACCTCAAACTCCTGGGCTCAAGCGATCCTTCTGCCTCAGCCTCCCGAGTAGCTGGGACTACAGGCATGCGCCACCACGCCCGGCTAATTTTTTCTATATATTTTTAGTTGTCCGATTAATTTCTTTCTATTTTTTTAGTAGAGATGGGGTCTCACTCTTGCTCAGGCTGGTCTCGAACTCCTGAGCTCAAACAATCCGCCCGCCTCGGCCTCCCAGAGTGCTAGGATTACAGGCGTGAGCCACTGTGCCCAGCCTCATTTTATTAGTTTTAAGAGCTAAACACTTGTCACTTAACAGATATCTATACTATGTTTTCCAAATTGATTCTCTTGCTAGGAAGGGTTTCTTATTTGAGACACAGAATGATATTCTGGAAAAAGCGTGGGCTTTGGATTTGATAATCTTAGGGTCAAATCCTGGCTCTGCCATTTCCTAACTATGTGATCTTGATCAAAGTTACTCAGCCTCTCCGATCTCAATTTTCTTATCTATAAAATGGGGATTATAACATGAAGATTTACTATTATATATTTGGTGTTCTCAAATATGGTGGTTAATATTACTATACAGTTGTGCTGCTTTATAGTGGTCATATTTTCATGAGGCTACCTTTATTTTTTCTCTGATATATACCAAGTAGTTGTCACATTTCATATTTAAAAATGAAGTTGCTGAGACCACAGTCCCTTCTATCTGTTTGAACTAAGTATCATTTTTGTGTTCCCACAACTTAACAAATGTGAAACAATTTACTCTGCAGTGCTGCTTGGTAAATCACGTTTTCACTTTCAGGGTATTTTTCAGTCTTGTGGATGAGAGGTCTTGACAATAGTCATTAAAGACATGATAGCATTTTCACAAGAACAAGGACATGTGCCTTATGTCTCTTTGCTGAGCTCTGGTCTAGGTGGACTAATTTTAACATTTTTCTAGAGCTACACTAAGATTTCACTAGGGGAAGTCACTATCTGCCTAGATTGGATCTGATTAGGTCAATACCTAATTTTGAGCTCGTAAAACCACCTCAGCTACACGATGGGGTCAATGCGAGGATGTGATGTATGGATAAAAGAGGATGGCATAGAAGTCAGATGACTCGGGTTTGCTGGCTGATGACTTAGATTATTATAATCTCCTGGAGATTTATGTATCTGTTTAGCTTACTCCAATTAAACCAAACATCATTTAAAACGTAAGGGGGAGGGAGGGAAAGAGAGAGAATGAAAAACCATTTATATGTGAAGCCGCACTGAATTCCACCCAATAGGCATAAGATACAGGGAACTGAAGCAAGGGTGGCACAAAGTTGTCTGTTTCCATAGTTTATCTCAGTTCCCTTACGCCTTTTACAGTGTGGACCACTTGCTGCCAAAAATGGAATCTTGTTTAAATATGCTGCCCTTAGTTTTTGTACAACATGGCTCTAAATGCAAATCAGCTATTACGTTTAGTTTAGAGCTCAACCAAATGAAAAGCTGGCTATTAGATTAATGGAGAGATGGTATGCTTGTATACTATACCATTAATATGAGGGCAAATTTAAGGGGTTTTGTGACTAATTTTATTATATTTGATTTTTACCTTACATGTTACTTTAGAATTTAACTCCTGCACAAGATGCAATTTCCACTGTAATATCTGCCTTACCAGGGTTGTTCTGGGGATCAAATGATATATGTTTAATTGCTTTGCAAAATTCGCAGTGCTATGAAATGTAAAATGTTTCTGTCCTCTGGACAAGACGTGGCCAGGAATCCATTTAAATGGTTTTACTTTTATTTGTTTTGTGCTTTCACACAGAAAGTGAATTGTAGCTAAACAGAACAACAACCATGATGATGATGATGATGATGATAGGAGCTAAGAAGATTAATTGACCACTTACCACATGCCAGGAATGTGCTTAGTGCTGTAAGTGGATTATCTCAATTGTATACTGTTTTGGGAAGAGTTTTTCCTCTTAGATTTTTCTCTCCTCCAGGCCCTCCTTGAAGGTACTTCAATTTCAAATATTACATATGCTTTCTGGGAAGCCCCCAAATTACTTCAGTGTCTGTGTGTGTGTGTGTGTGTGTGTGTGTGTGTAACTAGTATTTTTTCATTCTTATAGAGCTGAACTAATAAGTGCTAGGTGAGGAAATACTTATTTCCTACTCAACATGTTTCTATAGGGAGGAATTTTCAGGAGAGAAACGTGAGCTTCTTCCTCTTACTTCCTCCTCAGCTGAGGGAAGGAGACTAATTCACCTGATTGATGATTTTGGAAGAAGGAATTGAGCATTTGTGGATTCGCCACACCTGTGCATTTTAGACCTGCCTGCTTGCAGAGAGGATACATTCAGGTTTCAGTTTCTGCCATGCTGTGACCTTAGCAGAACATGCTCTATATTTGTGGGTGAGGTCTGTACCTGTTTAGTGCTGCCTGTGGCTGGGTAGGTAAGTCTAACTAGTTCAGCGGGTATTAGGAAGTCAGCTTGGTTGTACATCCTTCAACTTAGCTTTTGCCAGAAATAAAGCTAACATTTTTTATCTCTGACTCTTGGGTCTACTTTTCAGTTGGTTTCAAATTTAGATGGAAAATATGGAAGGGTTATCAATTAACTGCTTAACTATGAATTAACTACCTTAATAAAAGGCAGTATAAGGAAGTGATTAAGAACACTGGTGTGGAAATGAGATTGCCTGATTTCAATTCTGGCTCCATCACTTATTAGCTGTGTTGCCTTGTGCAAGTTACTTAGCCTCTCTGTGCCTTACTTACCTTATCTTTAAAATAGAGACAATATTGAATGCTTGCTTTGGCAACACATATACTATAAAATAGGGACAACATTGGGACCTGCACTCATAGAGTTGGTGAGAGGATTAAATTAGTTAACATGCAGAGTGTTTCAAATAGTCCTGAACATATGATAAGCATTCAACTAATGTTAGCTATTATTATTATTATTATATCAATACTAACAGCCTGAGGATATAATCTAAATATTTGCAAATAATTTACGTTCATTGTCTTTCTTCCTGCAATGGACTGAATGTTTATGTATCCCCAAAATTCATATGTTGAAGTCCTAACCTTGAAGGTGATGGTATTAAGGGGTGGGGCCTTTGGGAGGTGATGAGGTCATGAGGGCAGAGCCCTTATAAATGGGATTAATGCCTTTAATTTGCTTGACTATAGTAACCATTTCACTATATATATCAAAATATGCTATACATCTTTAGTATATATAATAAAAATAAAATAAAGGATCACAAAAGAAAATAATAGTAAAGAAAATCATATAAAAAGTGGGGAAAAAAAGAAAAAGAAAAAAAGAAAGAAAGAAAAAAGAAAAAAACAGAAAAACACCCCAGAGAAATCCCTTGTCTCTTCCACTTTGATGAGGTTACAGTAAGAAGACAGCCATCCGTGAAGAAGGGGGTCTTCGCCAGATACCTTATCTGCTAGTGTCTTGCTGTCAGACTTCCCAGCCCCCAGAACTATAGGAAATAAATAAAGTTCGGTTGTTTATAAACCACCCAGTCTATGGTATTTTCTCACAGCAGCCCAAACAAACTAAGTCACCTCCTTTAAAAATGTTGGTTCACTGATTATTAGCACAGGGGCCTTCACTGTGCTAAATATGGTAGGTTAGTCTTTTTTCTCCCATTTTCTCTACTTGCCACAATCTGCAGAAATGAGACTCACAGTAACATTACTTGGGGACACTTTTCAGGCTAGTCCACTGTGATCACTCTTATTTCAGAAGCCCATGGCACTTTGTCTATCCTGTACAATTTAGCAGTTGAATGTGTGCTGTCATATGTAGTGGGAAGCTGGGTAGGGTGGACTTTTTAAAAAAGAGAGGCAGAATCACCTGAATATCCCTTAGGGTGCAAATATGTCGCCGTAATGTTCGGGAAAGAGTGTTCAACATTTAACTATGGAAAATTTCAGACACAGAAAAGATGAAAGAATTTCGTTACAAGTACCTGTGTATTCATCATTTACTATTAACACTTTAATATACTTATTATATAATTGATCCATCCATTTATCCTTTGATCCATCCACCAGTCCATCTTACTTTTCCGATGCATGTTGAAGTAGAGTGTTGCAGTAATATTTTGAAATGCTAACATTTGATTTCCTGTGACTATTCAGACTGGGGGGTGTGGTGAGAGGGTAGATCTTGAGGTGCAATGATTTTTGTTTTTTAAATCTTGTCTCTTTTTCCAGTTTGAACTAGAACTTGTCATCTATTACCTCAGGAAAGGGAAGCCATAAGAAACAATATGTTTAATTTTTGGCTTTTGAGCACTAAAAAACCAAAGACCTGGCCAAAAAATAAAAACAAACAAAAAACATGTTTGGGCCAGGTGCAGTGGCTCACACCTGTAATCAATCCTAGCACTCTGGGAGGCTGAGGTGGGAGGATCACTTGAGGCCAGGAGTTTGAGACCAGCCTGAACAAGAGTAAGACCCCCATCTTTACAAAAAATAGAAAAATTAGCCGGGCATGGTGGCATGCCCCTGCAGTCCCAGCTACTCAGGAGGCTGAGGGAGGTGGATCACTTGAGGCCAGGAGTTGGAGGTTGCAGGGAGCAACAATGACACCACTGCACTCTAGCTGGGTGACAGAGTGAGACTCTGTCTCAAAAAAACAAAACAAAAAACCGTGTTTGGAAGAGTATAGTTGTTTCTAGTTTCAGAGCAGACAGAAATTCTCTGGATTAGAAGACAGGGACAGTCCCAGACAAACTAGGACGGTTGGTCACTCTACTTGGGAGGGTCTTCTATTTCTAATTATACTTGATATTTATAAAATAAATTTAGTAGTGTTAGAGTATATTGAGAATTCAGTATTCTACGAATAAATGCAAAGCTTAGCAATTTCTCAGCATCCCTACCATACATGACATAAATATTAATAGCTGGAACTCCCAACATTTCCAGGAGGAATTGCTGTAGCTGCTGACTTGAGTTGACTGTAATTTTCAATTGTTCCTAGTTTTGCTTTTTAATTTAAAATTATTGTTCTAAGCACTTTACATGAGTAGGCTATATAAAGAATAATTCATATATATTACTTTCCAGTTGTTTTGTATAATCATGTTTATTTGCCACAGGAAACAAGAAATACCTGTATTAAGTATTAGCAATATGGAGTTGTAGTTAAGAGCACGGTCTCAAGAGTCAGGCTATCTGGGTTTGAACACTAGCCTTGCCCCTTATTAGCTGTGTGATATTAGACTAGTTTTATTTTTTTCATCTGCAAAATGGGAATTAAAATAGTATCTACCTAGTAAGATGGTTGTGAGGATGAAATTAGTTAATATATGTAAGGTGCTTATAACAGTGCCTGGCATCTAGTAGGCACTCAGGAATCATGAGGAGATCTGTAAGTTCTTTTGCCTTACTAATGAAATGTAACAGCTATTATTATTATTATTATTATTTTTTTTTTTGAGGCAGAATCTGGCTCTGTCACCCAGGCTAGAGTGCAGTGGCATTATTATAGCTCACTGCAACCTTAAATTACCAGGCTCAGGTGATCCTCCTGCCTAACCCTCCTGAGTAGCTGGGACTACAGGTGCATGCACCGCCACACTCGGCTACTTTTTCTACTTTTCATAGAGACTAGGTTCTTGCTTTTGCTCAGGCTGGTCTCGAACTTCTGGCCTCAAGCAATCCTCCCACCTCAGCCTCCCAGAGTGCTACATTTCCAGGTGTGAGCCACCACCCCTGGCAAAACTTAACAGTTTAGCCACAGTTCATTATTTTCATAATTAAGACTTCACTAAGAGTTGGGAAAGCAGATGAAAATGTTTTCTGAGATGACACATTGTTTTTTTTCCCCTAAATTTTAATAAGACTGTCCTAGGGACTGAAATGTATCCTTCCCAAAATTCACATGTCGAAGCCCTGACCCCCAATGTGACTATATTTGGAGACAGGATCTTTAGGAGATTATTAAAATTAAATGAAGTCTTAGAGTGGGGACCTAATCTGATGGGACTGGTGGCCTTATGAAAAGAGAAAGCTCTCTTTCAATCTCCACCCTCACCATCCCCCCATTCCCCGTGAATCTTTGTCCCTCTCTCTAGGCGCATGCACCAAGGAAAGGCCACGTGAGGACACAGTAAGGAAGCAGTCTTTGCAAGCCAGAAAGAGAGCTCTTACCCAGGAATCAACACTATTAGACCTTGATCTGGGACTTTCAGCCTCCAGCACTGTGAGAAAATTAATTTCTGTTGTTTAAGCCACTCAGTCTATGATATTTTGTTATGGCAGCTTGAGCAAACTAAAACAGATTGTTAATAAGTAGTAAAGACCTGAGGAAAACTCTTGAGTTGCATTTATGTGCCAAAGAATGGGGGCAGTCACCCCAGTTTTCTTACCCCTCCCTGCACTAGGCAGAGGCACCTGACGACTGGCAGAATGACGGCATGGGACGAAGACCTGACTGGCCCAGCCCTGCCCCTCACCAGCTGAGTCATCTTGGGCATTCTTTTAACTTTGTCATGCCTTGATTTTTTTCCCTCAGTGTAAAATGGCATATAGGAGGATAATAAGCTTATGTTTGTTTAACAGGGTCGAGTTACATGTTTGAGTCAATGACAAGGCTGAGATGAGGGAGAAGCAACCATATAAAGGCCAAGAACTTACAAGACAAATGGCTGAAGCCAGAAGCAACTGGCATGAGAATAAGCCCCCAGTTCTTTTCAGAGATGTTGACAAGGGCATTGTATTTTCCACAGGAGGTGGAATGGAGTCTGAGCCAATCTCATGAGGTCTCACAAGGAAGGGAGAGCTTGGCTGTCATCAGGCTTACCAGGAGGTTTTGCTAGATGCTCTCTAAATCATCTTCTAGCTCTTAGGGTCTATAACTTAATGACCATGGGGCGGGGTAGAGGGATGAGGAAAGGAGCAAAGAGGGAGGATGAGGACACAGTGGTGTTTAAAAATGAAAAATATAATTGGTCTCCAAATTCCCCTTTACTCCTACAAAATGCAGGGATCTGTCTTCCTTCTTTCACATATGTATTTCTTTACCTGTCCATGATATTCATTTTAACTTGATTGGGGCACCTTGCCTGGGTCTCCAGCACTTCCTGGGATAGCCCTGGTCCTGTAGGCCATTAGGGGCCCTGCTGTCCCCTCTTACCTCATCTCTCACCCACACCTGCAGGGTATGTATTAGATTGGGGCTAACGTCTCAGATGAACGTTGAATTCCCGCTCTGCCACTCACTACCATGTGCCTTTGAGCAAGTTGCTTAAGCACTCTATGCTACGTGCCATGTATTTTTTAATCTCTTAGGTAGGGATAAATAAAACACATACCTCACATGGTTGTTGAAGGCACTAAATGAGATAATAACTTAGAAACTCCCTCCACATTTTTAGTCTCTTGAGAACAAGACCATATCTTTCTTGTTCTCATGCCTAGCATGTAGTAGATGCTCAATCATTCTTTTTGAATGAATAAAAATGACTTAGCCTGGTGTCTGGAACACGTAGAACATAACACGGGCTATGAAAAGAAAGCTATATGTATCTCTTTCTCTAGTGGTCATCACTTATTTTGCCTGCCCAGCATCTATTTGTCCATTTTCAGTTGCAAAGCCTCCATTTTCCTTTGCAAAACTTTTCCTTCCTTATCTTCATTCCTTGTGATTCTTGTGATCCTCATCAAGGTGGGGCTGACTCCATGTCTTTGCTCTAGAAGTTGATATGTGGCCCAGGGGTGGTCCAAATGAGGCCAAATGAGAATCAGGCCAAGTCTTTTTCTGGATGTAATGTGAGAGAAACAGTCTTTTTTATTTTATTTTTATTTATTTATTTTTTTGAGACATTCTCTTTTAATCAAGGTTGCCAAGTTGGCAAAAGGTAAGCCTGAAAGTTGGTGGCTGTCTTGTTCCATGTGGGAAGGATCTGCCCAGAATAAAGCTGAGAGAAAGAAAAACAGACCTGAGGAGTGGAAGGAAACTGGTTCCTGATGATGTCCTTTAGCATCTGGATCCTGTCAAAAGTATGAGAAACACAGCCTCTGTCTTCAAGGAGCTTAGGTAAAGATGGTGAGATCAGAGAGGGTTGGGCTGTCATGGAAACACTACAACAGGCTGTGAAATCAGGACTTTGGTAAACAGAGGTCAGCTTCTGTGCAGCCAGGGGGAGACATCTGGAAAGAGATGGAAATGATGGGTATGAGTTAGCCAGAAATGGGGGTGGTGAGGGAATTGGTATACATGAGAGATGGTGGAAAGGAAATGGAGTGTAAAAGGAAAAACAATAGCTCAAAGGCAAAACAGCATGGTGCTTTCAGAGAATTCAACATGACCAAAGCATACATAGCATTTTCCCAAATATGATCTCATTTAATTTGACACTTTAAAATCCTACGCAATGAAAACAATGTACCAGTTAGAATGTGTTCGGCTGTAAGTAAATGAAAACCTGATTACTAGTGACTTAAGCAATGAAGATATTTAATTACTTATAGGGCGTTAGTCCAGAACCGGTACCTTGATTCTACAATATCATTAAGGGTGTGAGCTATTCCCATCTTTCTGTTTCATCATCCTCAGCTTCTGTCACTATGCATATTACTGTTGGTAGATAGAATAATGTTCTCCCCGAAAGACGCCACATTCTGATAGCCAGGACCTATGACTATGTTACCTTACATGCAGATGTGATTGAGGTGAGGATATCAAGATAGGGAGATCATGGATTATTCAGATGGGTCCAATGTAATCACAAGGGCCTTTGTAGGAGGGAGACAGGAGGGTCAGAGTCAGAGAAAGTAAAGTGTTGACAGAAACAGAGGTCAGAGAAAGAGGGAGAGATTTGAAGATACTCTGCTACTAGCTTTGAAGATGGAGGAAGGGGCCGTGAGCCAAGGAATACAGGCAGCTTTTAGAAGCTAGACCTCCAGAACTGAAATACACTAAATTTGTGTTTTAAGCCACTGAGTTTGTGGTAATTTAGCAATAGAAAATTAATATATGCCATGGTTGTAAGACAGCTCCAGGTATTACTTTCATATTTAATGCAGGAAGGAGGGCTAGGGGTCAAAGAATCAGAGCATACTACATCCATTCCTTTTGTCAGGAAAGCAAAAATACTCACAGGCATCCTACCAGCTGGCTTCCAACTATAAACCACTGAGCAGAACTGGGACACAATGGCCACCTCTAGCTGCACAGGAGGATAGGAAAATATCTCACTTTTCAGTCTTAGTTTTGTAGATGGGTTCAATTCCTCATTAATTAAAGTGTAAAAAGGGTGTGCTGAGTCGTAGAACCTCAAAGCATATAACTGCAGGTGCCTTTCATCTGGGAGGAAGGGACATGGGAAAGTCTTGGTCCTATGTGCTAAGTGTCATTTGCCCTTGACAGGCCAAGGCAGAGTGATTGAATGCCTCAGAAACTGGGTTTTTCATAATTGAGGGTTTAGATATTTTTGGAAAGTGAGAATGGATATCCTTCTCTAAGGAGAGCATTTGAGAGACTTTGGTTGAGAGGTGCTGGTATGTGCTTTGAACCAGAGTCATAAGGGGCTTGGCCTCTCTCTAAGTTGATTTCCTTCCCTCAGACATTTGTGCAGAGGTTCAAGCCTGTTCTAAAACAACAAAGAGTGAAAGCTGGCAAATTGCAGCCAGAGGAAGGGCTCTGGAGAGCACAGAAGAGGGTGAGAGCTGCAGTGGAGAGAGGAGACAGAAGTAAAATCAAGTATACTATTAGGGATACAATGCAGAGAAAGCAAGGCATTGTTTTTATCAGCGTTTACTTGTTTGGTAGCTCTCTCATCAGCAGGCAAGCTCTCAGTGATGAGATTGGTGATCATATTCAGAAAGCTTGGGTAGACCCCTTGGCACAGGATCGATGTCTGGGCAAAGGATCTGGCAATTGTAGCCTTGGGCAAAAGATCAGGGGCCTGCTATAGTGTACCAGGAGAAACACATAGCACTGAGGACCGCAAAGAGTGACTTTGGCAGGGAGACAAAAGCTAAACAAAAATGTAAGCTGCCTTGGGTAGGGACCATCCTCTTTGGTATTGTCCAGACTATAGGACTATCCTGCTAGTTCTGGTTGTTGGGTAGAAAATCATTTGCTGGAGTGGAGCTTTCAGAGCTCTTTGTAAGGGAGCACCATCCTTGATTTCCATCCTCATCTCCTATAGATATACTTACATGTATGCATGCATGTATTACATATATGTGCAAAGATGATCATTGCATTAATGTCTGTAAATAACAAAAAGGCAGAAACAACCTAAATATCCACCTGAAGGGGCTTGGTTAAATAAATTATGTTATATCCACATAATGGAATACTCTGAGGCCATTTGTATGACTGATGTGGAGTAAGTTCTGTATTAAGGGACTCTAGCAAGATACAGAGCAGTGTGTAGAACATGCTTCCATTGTAGGGGCTATTGTCTCTGTGGATGGAGACTGAGGTTTTGGGGAGAAAGAAAGACATATTTTTGCTTTCAAATTTTTTTTTTACCAGATGTATTATGCCAGTTATTTATTGCTTTATAACAAATCACTTCAAACCTAAGGGCTAAACTAACATTTTATTTGGTTACATCATAAGGGTCAGAAATTAGGGCTGGGTTCAGCTGGTCATTTCTCCTGGTCTTTCCTGGAGTCACTCATGTGGCTGGTGACCAGACAAGAACTGGATGGTGTAAGATGAGGCTGGGTGCAGTGGCTCACACCTATAATCCTAGCACTCTGGGAGGCTGAGGCAGGAGGATTGCTTGAGGCCAGGAGTTTGATACCATCCTGAGCAAGAGCGAGATCCCATCTCTACTAAAAATAGAAACATTAGCTAGGTTTGGTGGCATGTGCCTGTAGTCTCAGCTACTTGGGAGGCTGGGGCAGAAGAATCACTTGAGCCCAGGAGTTAGAGGCTGCAGTGGGCTATGATGATGCCACTGCACTCTAGCCCAGGTAACAGAGTGAGACCCAGTCTCAAAAAAAAAAAAAAAAAAGAAAGAGGGCCTCGTGTAAATGTCTAGCTGTTGATGCTGGTATCTGAGCCATCTGTCTTGAGCAGGTTAGCCTGGGTTCCTTCATATGATGCCATTGTGTAAGGAGAGCAAGAGAAGACACTGCAAAGCCTCTTGAGGCCTAGATTCCAGAGGAACTCACGCAATAATACTTCCACCACATTCTATTAGCCAAGAAAGTCATAAGGCCAGTCCAGATTGAAGGAGTGGGGGAATAGACTCCATTTCTTACAGAGGAGGTACAAAGAATTTGTGGCTATTTTAAATACATCATTTGCATACATTGCTTTTTCTAATAAAAGGTTCCCTTAATTAAAAAGATAAGACTTAACGCTATTTGTAATGAATCCACAGGATTTTTAGAATTGTGTAGAACCTTGGAAATTATCTGCTATAATCCTTCTAAATTTATAAGTAAGGAAACTGAGGCCGAGAAAGCTAAAGTCTTTTGGATAAGATAACATTGTCATTTAGTGGCAGCATCAGAATTAGAACCAGGTCTTCTGACTTCTAGTTTTGTGCTTTTAATTCCACAGTAGGGTTTCCTTTTTCAAACAGGGCTTATTAGTGATGTTTAAGAAAGCTTGAAGACAACTTTGCAGTCCTACTGCTCTTATAGTTAAGAACTTTAAAGTTTGTGTCTAAACCAAGCAAAGGAAAAGCCTAAGAAATAGTCCAGGCAATTCTGAGAAAAGCAGAACAGGAATTTGAATTTGTGCTGCTTAGTTTTGTTTTTTTAACCTTTTTATTTATTTTTTATTTAATTATTTATTTAGTTTTTGTCACTTTGTCACCTGGACTAGAGTATACTGGCGCCATCATTGTTCACTGCAACCTCAAACTCCTGGGCTCAAGCGATCCTCCTGCCTTAGCCTCCTGAGTAGCTGGGACTACAGGTGAATGCCATGACGCCTGGCTAATTTTTCTTTTTTTAGTAGAGACAGGGTCTCGCTCTTGCTCAGGCTGGTCTCAAACTCCTGAACTCAAGCAATCCTCCCGCTTTGGCCTCCCAAAGCGCTAGGATTACATGTGTGAGCCACCACACCCAGCCATACTTCTTTTTATAAGAAACCTAATCTTAGTGTATCTGTGGAATAAATAATTTGCTGAGTCATAAATACCTTGATCAAAATTGCTTTACAATCCTAGCACTCTGGGAGGCCGAGGCAGGAGGATTGTTTGAGCTCAGGAGTTCGAAACCAGCCTGAGCAAGAGCGAGACCCCGTCTCTACTAAAAATAGAAAGAAATTAACCGGACAACTAAAAATATATAGAAAAAATTAGCCGGGCATGGTGGCACATGCCTGTAGTCCCAGCTACTTGGGAGGCTGAGGCAGAAGGATTGCTTGAGCCCAGGAGTTTGAGGTTGCTGTGA